>VZQC01011742.1:2226028-2291621 GCA_009823505.1 Rhizomys pruinosus | reverse complement strand
AAAAAAAAAAAAAAAAAAAAAAAAAAAAAAAAAAAAGACAAAACAAAAGAACAAATAACATTGATTTAGATTTAAAAATACCAATTGAGTAATCGTACACCTGTGGCACTATCATAGTTATACTCGACTTGACATATCTGGGAAGAGAGAGCCTCGACTGAGCAGTGTCCTTCATTAGAGTAGCCTGTGGGTCATTTTCCTGATTGCTAATTGATTTAGGAGTCCTCTGCCCACTGTGGGTAGTGCCATCCCTACCGTGATCTGTGCTTCGGTTTCTGCCTCCAGGTTCCTGCCTTGAGCTGATGATGGACCATAACCCTTTATTCCCCAAGTTGCTTGTGGTCATGGTGTTTAGCATAGCAACAGAAACCAAACTAGGACAGACACATACCTGTGACAGAGGACATTTGAGAAACTGTCAGTGATTGTAGAGGAAAAGTGACAGATGGCTGGGCAAGACGTTAGAGAGGCTCAGAAGCAGATGCATGAGATGACCAAGGAGAAGAAGGGTGGAAGGCCTGCAGTCAGAGGGAAGGGCATGGATTGCCCTGCTCGTTGCAGAGCTCAGCTGTCTAAGGAACACTGAAATCAGAGCGGGGAGCGGCTTCAGGCAGAGGAGCTGCTCTGGGAGGGTGCACATGCCTCACCACTTCCTGGCCAACTTGTACAGACTACATGGACTTCTGGGGCCAGAGAAAACCACAAAAAGCCACGGGCTAGTATCCTGGGTCAGCAGATACGCATACTTTGATGCTGTGTGCCAAGAGGCCAAAGGCAGGTGGCGTTAACAGTGGAATTTTTTTTTTTTTTTGGTCTTTTCAAGACAGGGTCTCCCTGTAGCCCCAGCTGGCCTAGAACTCACTCTGTAGACCAGGCTGGCCTTGAACTCACAAAGATCCACCTGCCTCTGCCTCCCGAGTGCTAGGATTAAAGGCGTGCACCACCACGCCCGGCAACAGTAGAATTCTAACTCAACACATGTTGGAAATCACCTCTTCCTGATATAAAGGGATGAGAGAGACAAGAAGAGGGCGTCCACCGAATGGCCCCAAGCCACAGTGTGACCACTTCTCTGCATGGGGAGACTCCAGTGTATTCTTCCTACCCCTGGATCCCTCCACACAAACACAAACCCACCATCCAGTCCTTCCTCACAGCAATAGGTCCAGTAGGTTTCATGGGAGACACTGTGGGGTAGAGGTCCCCGCATGGTGCCTTCTGGAAGTGCAATGGGTGCCTTCTGGAAGTGCAATGACTGCCTTCTCTGGTATGCCCTGCCCACCCATCCTGCCCTCCTGTGACTGTCACACTTGTCCTTGCCTACTTGATGGCCCCTTGTGAGTCGGAGCCCCACACAGGTAAGTGCCAAGTCCGTCATGTTCATTGCTGTATTCCTGCTGCTAACCTGGGGCCTGGCACAAGGAAGCTCCCAGGAAATACCCACCAGGTCACCTGATGCACATGCAGTTCTTGCCCTGTACACAAACTTCAGGACCATTCTCTCCTCACCTCTATCACCCTGTGACAGCTCCTCCTCCCCAGTCCTTCTATGTCCTCCCCCCACATGTCATTGTCTCCCCCCCCCTTTTTTTTTCAGTAGTTTTGGACTCTTGTGCCTAAAGGTTTCTCTTGCCTTCTCTGGAGCAGCCAGGCTGTGGCTGGGGACCCACTCCTCTTTCCTCATCTTTTTAATAAGGCTGCTCTTGTAACCCTGATTTAACAGGTGAAGTCCTAGACCTTGGTCTACACTTGCTGTAGCAGGCACTGTGGAGTTCCTTCTGTAACCCCTTCCACCCCCTTCCAGTTCCTGAAGGACCGACATCCAACTGCCCATCTCTCCAATCTGAGGACTTCCTGTGGTCACCAAAGCTGACTGCCCACATGTGTGCCAAGTATTGAGGTGTTATTATGCCTTTGAGGAGTCCTCAACTAGTGGTGACAAGACACCAACTGCCCCCTCCTTGGGAACACACTGTGCATGGCTCCCCAGAGTCCCCAGGGGTGATTACTTCCAGGTACCCTCAAGTGACTCCACCTTCTATTGGCTCCTTTCCCTCCTTGCCTTAGTCTCCTGAGACACCCTACACAAACACAGGCACCTGAGTCTTATCCCTGACATTGTCCCTGCTAGAGCAGCTCTACCCAATCAGAGTGCACATCTACATGGGGGAGGGCCTACTTCGGCACCAACTCTCTACCTCAGTGCCCCTGGGCCATTATTTGACTCTTCAGCCAGGCCCATTCAGTATCCAGCCTGGAACTACCCCATCAGCCTCCTGAAAGGGACCTGGAGTTAAAATGTTAAGGGACCACAAGGGACTCTCTCTGACCCCAAACCCCATGGGAAAGTGAAAGCCCTCTACCTTCCCCACCCTGACTGCCTCTGCCTGTCACCAGACCTAATAAGACTGGCTCTTTGGAACTCACAGCCATGTATTTCTTGGTCCCTGATGATGAGAGACAGGGCTACCCTGTGACAACCAGAGTTCATCTCTCAGAGGGACTCACACTAGCAAGAACCATGATGCAAGTACAGCTCCTGTCCACATGGACAGCTCCACCCAAGGGACCCTCCCCACAGTGAAGAAGCCCACCTCCCCATCCTTGCTCTGGGCTGGGCTACAGGTGTGCTAGTTGTGCTGCCTACTGACCATTACCTGACCTGCCTTCCCAGCAGAGTTAAAATTTGGTCCCGGGGACTGGAGAGATGGCCTAGCGGTTAAGAGCGCTGACCACTCTTGCAGAGGACCCGGGTTCGATCCCCAGCACCCACATGGCAGCTGAGAACCATCTTTAACTCCAGTTCCAGGGGAATCCCATGCCGTCTTCTGACCTCTGCGGCATTGCATGACACGGGTGCACCAACCTGCATGCAGACAGTACATTCATACACACACAAAAATAAATAAAATAAAATAAAAATTTGGTCCTCTTACTCTTCATACTCCAGAAAGCAAAATATCTAAACAAACAAACAAACAAACAAACGAACAGGCAGACAGACAGACAAAACCTTCCTTAGCCCTTCTTTCAGCCCTACAAGTTATCCACAAAAAATTCCTGTGCAGAATTTTTTAAAAGGCTATTCTCAGATTCCAACTGATACCTAGCCTGCCCCCAACACCTAAAGGGCTCAGGATCCCCAGGAAGCCCCTGATTTCCCTCCCCCCTCACCTCCGCCCACATAGCCTCTAGAACAGTGTTCTCTAAATACAGAGCTCATCAGGTCAGTCCTGCGCTGAAATTCTCTGACAGTTAGAATCCAAGTCAGCCTATGTCTGTGGCCCGGCACGATGGGGCCTTCTAACCTCACTCTTCACGCACCCCCTGACTGCTCTGCACCCTGACTCAGGCCACCTTCCTGTCCTGGAGTCCCACCTGCGGCTTTTACCTCAGACCCTTTGCTCCTGCAGGATCTGTGTCCTTGTACCAGGGCTCCAGAGAGGCCCCTTCCTGATTGCCTGCTCCAGGCCCACCTCCTCTTCCCCCAAATCTTGCTGGGCTTCCGGACCATACCTCCTCTCTCCATGGAAGACAGTCCTCTACTTATCTTTTGCTTGGCTATGGCCTCCCTGCAGTCAGGAACTTTCTCCATTTCATTCAGTCCTATTCCTAGCACCTGGCACAAAGGTGGTTCTCAGCAAATGTGTACATGGGTGAAAGAATGAATGAGTCTAATGCACTGCCCAGGAGGGGTGGGTGAGACAGAGAGCCCCATGCTTCTCAGCTGCAGTGTCCCAAGGGAGCGGGGGGCTTCTCTTCTTTCTGCTGGATCACTAACTAAGTCCGTGCTTGGAAGACACCTGCTTGCTGCTTACTGGTCGTGTGACAGCTCAACCATTCAAATATTCCACTTTCCATCCAGGCCTCTTACAGGCTCAGGGGAACCCACAGAACCTTGGGGAGCATGTCTCTGATCTCCACATAGGGAGGTGGGGGGCCTGGCAACCAGGCTCTGGGTACCCTGATCCTCTGGGTTTTCTTGAGGCTTCTCGGAGTCTTGGCCCCAGGTGAACGAAGCAGGCTCCTCAGGGAAGAGACTGGAAAGAGAGACCCTGGGGTCAGGGCCTCTCAGGAAGAAGCCCTGAAATAAGAAGGGTCCATTGGGACTCGCCCAGCTCCAATCACCCACAGCCCCCTCCCCAGGGTACTGTCCCCATGGGGGACCAGCCTAAGGGAAACAGCAGGCCACGTCCTTGGAGAATACCTCAGACCACTGGCAAATGGGTTGGAAAAGTTTGCCAATACTCTGTAACCTCCAGGGCACTCCTGGCCTCCTGGGCACCTGCTACTCCGAGAACAGGGACATGGGTCCCTAGAAGGTGAGTTCTGGGCTGGCCTCATTCTTTCTGAGGTGGGTCTCAAGAGCCTGGCACTCCCAGAGCATCCGAGTCTGGGCCTGTGAGACCTCAGATCCCATCAGGTCCAGGTCTGCCGTCCGGTTCCACCTGCCACAGCAACATCCTATCAGCTACCACAAAGTGCTTTCTTGGGTCTGACTGCTGTCTCTCTGGCCTCACAGGCTCCTAGCTTGGCCCTTTCATCCCTAGGCAACCTTGGGTCTGACTTCTATCACAGACCATAGAGACCCCATTCAGAACACATCTTTTTTTTTTTTTTTTTTTTTGGTCTTTTCGAGACAGGGTCTCCCTGCAGCCCCAGCTGTCCTGAAACTCACTCTGTACACCAGGCTGGCCTTGAACTCACAAAGATCCACTTGCCTCTGCCTCCTGAGTGCTAGGATTAAAGGTGTGCGCCGCCACACCCAGCTCAGAACACATATCTTGTAACACAGCTTTAATTGTATCTGCTTACAGATACAATTAAATGAAGTAGAGAAACAATAGCAAGTATAGTCTATGCTTCTGCATTTATTTTATTTTTAATAAAGTTTTTATTTGTTCTTCGTAAATTTCATATATATTTTGATCATATGCACTCCCTACTACCTCCCTCCAACTCCCCTCCTAACTCCCCAGTGCAACTCCCTTCTGAATTCATGTCCTATTATTATTATTATTATTATTATCTATAACCCCTGAGTCCAATTAGTGCTGACCATATGTGCACGGGTGTGGGACCATCTACTGGGGCCTGGGTACCCTACCAGCAGTTATAACCCCAAGTGAAGAGATATCTGCATTTTTTAAACATTTTTAAAATTTTATTTATTTATTTTATGTGTATGAATGTACTGTCTACATGCAGGTTTGTACACCCATGTTGTGCAATGCCGTGGAGGTCAGAAGAGGGTGTCGGATTCCCTCTGGAACTGGAGTTAAAGACAGTTCTCAGCCGCCATGTGGGTGCTGGGGATCGAACCCTGGTCCTCTGCAAGTGCATTTGGAGCTCTTAACCACTAGGCCATCTCTCCAGCCCCACTAATTGTAATACTATATTTTAAATTAATATATCCAAGGTATTATCACGTTAGGGTGTAATGAATAGTTTAAAACTGGTGGTAGAATTGGGCGTGGCGGCACACGCCTTTAATCCTAGTACTGGGGAGGCAGAGGCAGTCGGATCTTTGTGAGTTCAAGGCCAGCCTGGTCTACAGAGCGAGTTCCAGGACAGCTGGGGCTACAGGGAGACCCTGTCTCAAAAAGACGGAAAAAAAAACAAAAACAAAAAAACCCTGATGATAAAAACCTATTCTCGGGCCGAGTGGCACAAACCTTTAATCCCAGTGCTCCAGAGGCAGAGACAGGCAGATCTCTGTGTATTCAAGGCCAGCTTGGTCTAGCTGGTGAGTTCCAGGCCAGCTGGGGCTGCAGGGAGACCCTGTCTCAAAAAGACAAAAAAAAGAAATCACTTTTCTCTCTCCTTTTTCACCCTCAGTCTTTGGCATCGCTCTGTATGGACACACAGCATGTCCATTCATTTTAAACCCTCAGCAGCCATAGGTGGCCAGTGGCTTCAACAATGAGTAGACGGCTCTGTTCTCAACCCAGCAGCCAGCAGCCACAGTGGTCCTTTAAAAAGTAGACCAGAGCAGGCTGGAGAGATAGCCTAGTGGTTAAGAGCACCGACTGCTCTTGCAGAGGACCCGGGTTCGATCCCCAGCACCCACATGGTGGCTAAGAACCGTCTATAACTCCAATTCCAGGAGAACTCCAGTTCCAGGGGAATCCGACACCCTCTTCTGACCTCTGTGGCATTGCATGACAGAGTGCACAAACCTACACGCAGACAGTACATTCATACACATACAAAAATAAAAAAAATAAAAATAAAATAAAAAAAAGACCAGAGCATGTCTCTTCTCTGTTGGGAGCACTACAATGGATCCTGTTTTTGAGTCAAAGCCACCTAGAAGGTGAACAGTCTTTATCTACCTGCCTGTCCTCAGCTTCCTTCCACTCCTTTGCCTCAGCCTCTCCTTCCTGGGGTGCTGTCACTCCACACCCCCCTCACCTGCTTCCAAACTCTTACTCCAACGTCACATTCTTAGGTCAGCATATCTGACCACTTTACTCAACCTACAATTTCTCCCCCTTTATCCCAGGCCTCACCCCTAATTAGTTTTCCTTCCAAGCAGTTATTACCTTCTAACTGGTTATATAATGTTCTTATTTAATATGTTTGCTAGCTTCGTCTCTCTTGTAAAAATATTGGCTCTGGGGGCTAAGCGATGGCTCAGCACTTAAGAGCACTGGCTGCTCTGGCAGAGGACCCAGGTTCAAGTCCCAGCACTCACATGGCAGCTAACAACCATACATAATTCCAGTTCCAAGGGATCTGACACCCTCTTCTGACATCTATAGGCATTACATGAATGGGTGCACTTATACACGTAGAAGCAATACACTCATATACATAAAATAAAAAGATTAAAATACTTTTGGGGGGTCTTTTTTGAGACAGTGTCTCCCTGTAGTCTCAGCTGGCCTGGAACTCACTATGTAGACCAGGCTGGCCTTGAACTCACAGAGATTTGCCTGCCTCTGCCTCCCAAGTGTTAGGATCAAAGGCATGCTCCACCACGCCTGGCAAATAATAAAATACTTTTAAAAAATAATAAAAATAAAAATACATTGGTGGTGGGTGTAAACTCGTACAGCCACTATGGAAAGTGGTGTGGAGAACCCTTGGAAGACTCAAAATGAGCTTGCCACCTGACCCAATCATACCACTCCTGGGTATATACCCACAAGACTCATCTTACCACAGAGATACATGCACAGCCATGTTTATTGCAGCTCTCTTCACAATAGCGAAGAGCTGGAACCAACCCAAATGCCCCTCAACTGATGAGTGGTTAGAGAAAATGTGGTACATCTACACAATGGAGTTCTATGCAACAGTAAAGAAAGTTGACATCATGAACTTCAGTAAAATGGATGGAATTAGAAGATATCATGCTAACTGAAGTAACACAGTCCCAGAAAAACAAACGACGAATGGTATCCCTCATCTGTGGATGCTAGCACCAATTACCTAGTTGTAAGGCAAACTGAGCAACATTAATGTGTTCTGAAAACAACTGTGCTCTTATATTGTAAATCCCTTAACAGGTACTAGAACTAAGGTACCATTTATTTTCAGAGTTAGGAAGTTTTGGTATATGGATGAAGGATATTTATGTATATTTTAGAGTAATATAAGATCAAAGGAATGAAAAAAAAAAGACTGGGTCAAGGAACTGACTGATACAGTTAAATTCTGCCCAAAACAACAAGCCTCTGCAGTGAAAACCTTTGGAAAGACTGAGAGAAAGATGCAAGAGATGTATGGCAGAAGACATGAACTGGGATGGGGTGAGGGCAGGGAGAGGGGACTGTGTCTAAATTGGACTGAAAGATAATGTATGAAATACACAAATTGTCAATAAAAAATTAAAGAATATATATTGGCTCCAGAAGAGAAGGGATTTTTGCCTGTCTTGTCCATATTCCTGTGCCCGGAAGTTTGAAAGTATTAATGAATATTACTTGTTGGGATGATGGATGGATGGAACAATACATGTGTAGTTGTTTGGATGGATGGGTAGATGTGTGGAAAGGAGGAGAGATGTATGAATGTGTGGATAGATGGACAAATGGATAAATGAGTGGATAGATGAATGGATGGGTGGGTGGATTGATAGATGTGTGGGTGTTTGGATTGGCTACACTGATTGATGTGTAGCTAGATTGGTTCAATGGATAGATGGAGATGGATAGATGGATGGATATGTGCAAATTTGGATGTTTAGACCTTTCAATGGATGGATGTTTGGATTGATGAATGGAAGTTTGAATTGACAGACTGATGGATAGATAGATGATGGATGGAGGGATGGATGGATGAATGGAGGGATGGATGGATGGATGCTTTAATAGTTGGAAGAGATGGGTGGACATGTGGGTAGATATATGGAGATGGGTAGATAAATGTTTTGTTGAGTAGAATGGTGTTTAGATGGAGGAATGGTTATTGGATGGTGTGGATGGATGGATGGAAGGATGGAGGGAGGCATGGAGGGAGGGATGGATGGATGGAAGGATGGATAGGTAATATACAGATGGATATCTAGATGGATGGTTGAATTTTTGGGTGGATGGATGGATGATGGATGGATGGATGGAGGGAGGGAGGGAGGGAGAGAGGGGTGGAGATCTGTTACATAGTGAGACAGGTCCAATGAGAAAGCCATATTCAAACTCACAAACATACAGGCAAGCCGGGGGACCTGGCAAGGTTGCAGTCCCATCAGAGCAGGTCCCTGTCTGCTGGATGCAATGACCTGATATCCTGAAGAATTCAAGCTACAACCTGGGAACCACAGGACAAGCAGCTGTCCGGGCCACCTCTGGAAGCCCATTTTCTCAGGACAGCTTCTTGTGGTCTGGAAAGACTTTATTAAAGAGTCTGCTATTTGAAGGCAAAATTTCCCCATCTACCCAATTAATGCTCAGAGTTCATTGTTTGTAATTGCATATAAAATTTAATGAGAAATTACATGAATTCTCTTTGAAGAATTCCCCCAAGGAATAGATTTAGGAAGAAAATGCCATTTTTGCTTTCAAGGGATGGGTCCCTTTGACAGCCTGGACATTTCCTGAGAAACAGGAATAGGGGTGGTGTCCACAGAGCCCACGCTTAGCTCTGTGAATGAACCTAGCAGTGACAAGCACACAGCTTCAGATCAGCACTGGACAGCAGAGGATGTACCCATTTATTAGAGCAGAAAATTGAGGTTCATCACGATCAGTCAGTTGTTCCCCAGTGAGACCTACATCTGGAACCCTCTGGTTTTGTATCTTAGAGGCCCTATGGCCTTTGCCATAACTTCAGGCTTTGGAAGATCTTCCGGTGGACCAAGAGATGCCATAGAGACCACACCAGGAACGGATATGAAGACCATATCCATCCTTTTATGATATCCATTTGCCCTGACCACCTCTGCAGGACCTATGAGTGGGTAGGTTTTCTAACCACCAGGGCCATCTCTGAAGAGCAGAATCCCACTTTATGATGACTCGTGAGTATATTAAAGTGATCATTTTCAGTGCAATTCTGAATCTCTGGGCATTTCTCCATTTTTTTTTTTCAACTTTCTGGAGACTCAAACTGACAGACTCCTACATCTTTCTGGACCCAAGTGTAGGCTTAGACCCTGCACAGACTCCTCTTGTGCACACAGACTTTCTAGGATGCAGGCAGGGCTCAGCCTCAATTTCCTTTTCAGCCCCAACATTCCAGAGTAGTCTGATTCTTTCCACTGCTTCAGAATGCGCTGAGAGGGATGAAGGGGGACATCCAGCCCTCATATTCGACCCTCATGACACCCCCTTGGCAGTACCCTGTCCTCACAGGGTCCTTAGTTGCCGTTGCCCCTCAGTGGCAGCTCTGCAAGTGACACAGTCACTCCATGTATAGCTGCTCTCTGGGCGGGCAGCATGGCCTCACCCCCACCGGATGTTGTTGAAAGGAAGCGCACTGCCGCCCCTCCCGCCTTCCCTGCAGCAGGCTCATGGAGCCTCTTCCTAGGAGCCCTCCTCACAGAAGGCTCCTCTGGGCCAGAAACTTCCCCAACGTTTTCTCAGTAATCTCCCAGCTCTTACTATGAGCAGCCTGTGGTGCACAGCCGTGGCTCTGCCTTTCTGGAGCTCGGCTCTTAGGAATGAACAAGTACACAACAGCCAGAAATAAACCAGATGATCCTAGAAGGGTGTATGCCTGAAAAGACAGTCCTGAGTAACCAGGGGGCCGCTCAGAGGATGGCCACACCCTTGATTATAAGGAAGTAATTACACGAGGGCTTGAACCTGACGCCCCTGCTTTGTGTCATGAGGGAAGGGGAGGGAAGGGGAGGGTGCAAGTTGAGGGCTGCCTAGCAGGCAGCTACTGCCCACCTGAGCGTCTTGATAATGGTAAGTTGTTTTAATTGATTTTAATACAGTCATTCTTGCCGACCAAGGGAAGGGTAACGTAAAAGGGCTGAAAAACACTAGTGACTCTGGGCCTTGGAGCGCCTTAGACATGAGTTCAAATCCAGTCTCTGAGTTAACCACCTGAGTTGTACAAGTCACCAAGCTTTGTACCTCAGTTTCCTCGTCTTCAAAGTTACAGAAAGCTCTGTCTTTTAGCTAGCGAAATAGCTTAGTGGTAGAGTACTTCCATGTGCAAGGCTCAGCTTCTTCATTTCCTTTCTTTTCTCTTCTTTTCTTTTTTTTTTTTTTTTTGAGACAGGGTTTCCCTGTAGCCTCAGCTAGCATGGAACTCACTGTGTAGACCAGGCTTGCTTTGTAGCTCTGCCTGCCTCTGCCTCCCAAGTGCTGGGATTAAAGGCATCCACTACCACGCCCAGCACAAGGCCCAGTTTCATTCCCAACCCCACAGAAAAAAGAAAAGGGCTCTGCCTTAATTCGAATGCTCTAACGAAACAATGGGTGCCTACCAGGTTATTTCGTTTTCAGTGCTGGGAATAGAACCCAGAACTTCATGCATGTTACATAAAACCTCCACCACTGAGCTGTGCAGCCCCAGACACTGAATCCTCACAGTCCTGGAGAAGGGGAAGCCTGACCAGGTGTCAGCACAGGTCCTCGTGGGGGCTCTCTCTCCACAGCCCCTAGAGAGCCACTTCACTGTGGTAGAGAGAGGAAGGTCTGTTGTGAGGAAATGACCATGAAGGAACTGGTCCCATCAGGAAGGTCCCATCTTGACCTCTGCAAAGCTTGACCACTAACACTACATCCAGAGCCAGCCACTCACTCCAGACAACAGACACATTCAGTTCCTAACCACTCTCTGTGAAAGCACAGCCCTGGGAGGACTGGGTGGGACCCAGAGATGTGCAAGCTTCCTTAGAACTTGTTTCAGAAGAGACAACCAGAAGGCGAACACACGAGGAAGGATTAGAGAAGAGAGGCCACACTCCAGCCCATGCATGCAAGGCTTCCTGGGAAATGCAGTGACAAGCAGTCCAGGTCCCACCTGCCACATGACTGCTACAGTGGTCATCTAGCACTGCAGCCAAAGAAAGAAAAAGCACACCCCTACTTGCTCCAGTCCCCCCACTCCCTGCCCCATCTAGTTAGAGACACAGGATAGGAAGATGTCCCATCCCCGTTAAGTTTACTGTAAGAAAAGAGGCTAGGCAAATCTAATGACCATGGCCACAGATAGACCTTTGGCTTTCGGGTCAGAGAGAGTCTGAAACAGGTTGAGGCTCTGCCAAGGACAGACCATCACGGCTAGTGAACACCAAACCGCTGTGCTGATCTTCATGGGAAATCTGTTTCCCCAATCCTGGCAACCGATGCAGACTCTTTACAGCCATTGTAAAGGAAACGTGGGTAGGTGACATTGGGCCAATGTGCCATCTCTAAGGTACAAGAGGCAGAAGCATGATTTTAGAGAACACAGAAAGGGTGAGTTCAGATGGAGCACTCAGGCCTGACCCAAGGTCAAGGGGGAACTGCGCTGGTCAGATGGATGAGAGCAAGGAAGGCTGAGCAAGGTCCTGGCCGCCTGACCATTTCTGCTGTGGTCAGGGATGACCAGCAGGGTGACTGGAACAGAGTGGGTGGGCAGAACTGGATCTAAAGACCAGACCAGGAACCTAGAATCTTCTCTACTTTGGCTCTTGCCTCCCCACCGGGAGGGCTTCTAAATCTTATGGTATTAAGGAAAAAAATGCCTCATGGACTTTGCTAAATCCTTGGCCGTTACACCCCCTCCAGCAGAACTCCAGCCTCCCTTCCCTCTAGTAATCTCCACAGCTCACTCATAAATTATGAGCGCATTCATTTGCATGTCAGAAGCTCGGCCAAGAAATTAGATAAAATTGATCCACCGCAATTTATTCTCTCTATTTTTCCAAGAAATGGCCTCCCTCCCATGTTTTATTCATGGAGACACCAGCTCTCTCTTTTATCTCCAACCCCAGTAACATTTTCAATTTACTCAATTTATAGCTGCAAGACGCCCTTGGGCTGGGCAGGAGAGAGGCCACCCAGGAAGGGCCGCCAAGCCTCGGGGCTCCCCCAGCTTGAGTAGCAAGATGTGAGCTGCTTCCAGCAAGATCTCGAAGGCTCTGGGCTTGCAGGAGGATTTCCTGGAGAATCTGCAAGGATGGTGTGTTGAGGGTCCTAGGTTCCTGCAGGAGATAAGTGGGGTATTACCTACCTACTGGACATAGGAGTTCAGACACCTGCTCTCTCCTGGGCACATTTGGCCTGACCCTGGGTCACCTGTGAAGAGGAAACACTTGTCTGTCAGCCATCCCAGCCCTGTGAGCCCCCCATACCCAGAGGTTGTTTCAAATAAATAAATGGAGAAAGTTCTTTCTCACCTGCACGTTGAAGACATGCCTTGTCTGGAAGCAGTGCAGGTTTGATGTGATTTGTCTTTTTTTTTTTTTTTTGTATATGTATGAATGTACTGTCTGCATGCAGGTTTGTGCACCCGTGTCATGCAATGCCATGGAGGTCAGAAGAGGGTCTCAGATTCCCCTGGAACTGGAGCTAAAGTCGGTTCTTAGCCGCCATGTGGGTGCTGGGGATCGAACCTGGGTCCTCTGCAAGAGCAGTCGGCGCTGCTCTTAACCGCTAGGCCATCTCTCCAGTCCGTGTGTGATTTGTCTTTTTATTCCTGGAACCATTTCCATCCTGGAAAGGCACAGTTTCTAGCGAGTTTTAGTCACAAAGCTGGTGGTGTTGGTGTCAGCTCACCATCCGTACAGAGACACCAGCTCTGTGTCAGAGCCCACAGGGGCCTATCACAGCCACTTAGGTCCTGGGTAACGTGAGGCAACAGAGTTTGGTGAGGACTGTTGCTAACAGAAGAGGCCTTTCTAGAACGGGTGGCCTTGGGAAACACTGCAGGCCACATCGCAGGAGTATGTTGTTCCATGTTTGACCTCTGTTTCCAAGATGGCTGTCTCAAAACCACTGTGTTCTGTGAATAAACTCCAGCTACATTTCCTTCTGAGTCATCACTCCCTCACTACTGACCCCTGGAGAGGAGGGATCCAGTGTCAGGTGTCTCTGGCGCACAACCCAGCTTGAAATATGGCTGGAGAGATGGCCTAGTGGTTAAGAGCGCCGACCGCTCTTGCAGAGGACCGGGGTTCGATCCCCAGCACCCACATGGCAGCTGAGAACCGTCTGAAGCTCCAATTCCAGGAGAACTCCAGTTCCAGGGGAATCTGACACCCTCTTCTGACCTGCGCGGCATTGCACAACTCCAGTTCCAGGGGAATCCGACACCCTCTTCTGACCTGCGCGGCATTGCACGACACGGGTGCACAAACTTGCATGCAGACAGTACATTCATACACATACATAAATAAATAAAATTAATTAAAAAAATATTAAAAAATAAAATAAAATTTGAAAAAAAAAAAAAAGAAATATGCTAGGCCCATGTTTTAAAGCCTTGGTCCCCAGCCCAGGGTGCTACTGGGAAGTGGTGGAATCTTTAGGAGGCGGGGCCTGGTGTCCAGATGTTACATCACTGGGGGCATGCCCTTGAAGGAGATATTGGGACCCAGGGGGCCCCTTGTCTCTCATTGCTTCCTGAATGCCATGAAGTAAGCGGCTTCCTCTGCCACATCCTCCACCCACGATGTACTGTGCTTCCACAGGCCCAAAGGGACAGAACCAAGCAGTGAAGGACCGATACCTCCGAAGCTGTGACAGCGCCCCTTGTACACTGACCTCGGCTGGAGGCTAAGCTCATTGCAAGAGGCTGTCTTTACCTTCAGCCTGTGCCCTTCTGCTCTGAAGTGAACGAACCTAGCGTTTAAGATGATCATACTGCTCTCTGGCATAAAAGCCACATTTCTGAACTTCCCTGGAAGCCAAGGACTATGACCCAGCCAATAAAAAGTATATGTAACTGTTGAGAGGAACTTCTGGGAGGGATATTTAAAGAGAACTGACACAGGGAGGAGCCCTTTTGGCTGTCCCGCTTTTCCACCTCTCTGTGATCCTGGTCTTGATAGCATGAGTTCTGGCAGCCATCTTGGAGCATGCAGGAATCTTGAAAATGAAAACCAAAGTTGTGGTTGGTAAGACAGAGAGAGAGGATAGGTCACTGATGGTGATAGAATGACCTTATAGTTCTTGTCTTGTAGTATACAGTCTCATGGTCCTGTCCACCTGAGTTGACCATGCTCAGGCCAGGAACCTCTGGGCTGATGTTTAAACAGCTTCCTTCAGCCTCCCTCACAAAACATTCTTCACCAATTCACTGGCTAGTGACCTGGAGAGCCTCCTTCCAGCCACAACGCTGCCAGCAAGAACACTCTTTACCACTTCACAGGTTGGTGGCCTGGAAAGCCCCCTCCCAACCATTCACCGCCAGCAAACCAGGTTAGCAATCTGGATGATCCCCTTCACTCCCTGACACTCAAAATTCAGACCCGCTGCTGCCTGTGAATGCCCAAAAATAATGGATCGGGAACCCTGTGATGGTAATGGAGAATTCACTTTATTGCATGCTGCGAGTCACTTTTATTTTTAAAAGCATTTCCCTTTATTTTTTTTTAATTTTTTTATTGTTATTAAACTTTTTCCATAAGTCATACATCATTGCTCAATCGAATCTAGAGTCGCTTCCCTTTCCATGCCCCCCACCCCACTCGAGTTCCTGCACTCTGCCATACATGTCTTGTGTGAGTCACTTATTTTTTTTTGGTCTTTTTGAGACAGGGTCTCCCTGTAGCCCCAGCTGTCCTGGAACTCACTCTGTAGACCAGGCTGGCCTTGAACTCACAAAGATCCACCTGCCTCTGCTTCCCAAGTGCTAGGATTAAAGGTGTGTGCCACCACGCCTGGCATGAGTCACTTTTAAAAATATATTTTTTATTGAAGTTTTGTGCATTTCATACATCATTTCTCATTACAATTTATTTCCCTTTCCATGTCTGCTACCCCACTTGAGTTCATGCATTCTGCCATACATGTCTTGTATCTTTTCTTGAGTCTTTTTAAGGTTTTTCAAAACAGGATTATTGTTTTTCAGAGAACTTTACTGTTTCAATCGGTTCTTCATCCCATTTCTTTTGTTGTTGTTGTTCCCTCAAATTTGCATTGCTTCAACATATGTCACACCTATACTACCATCATGTCATCAGAAAATAAACTGTATGTTATTTCCAAATCATATTTCGGGATTCACATTTTTCCCTTTTAATTTTATATTACTCTAAAATTTGCATACATACCCTCCACCCATATACCAAAATTACAACGTCTGAAAACAAGCGATAGGTTAATTCTAGAGTCCGTTAAGGGATTCACATTATAAGAGCACAGTTGTTTTCAGATAAAGAGAAATATTGTCATCTCTCAGGGCCAATCTCAGACCCATGCATCTGGCCCCCGTATGGTGCTGCCCTGCCTAGCATCACGTGCCTTAGGCCAGGAGTTGCTCCCTCATGGGGCAGGGTCAGAGGAACCTCATGACTTCCATATTATGCCCTGAGGGATGCTAGCTGAAAACTAGCCCCTTACTCAAACTGGATCTTCCCACATTGGCAGTGTATATCCAGGCTTGTTTTAAAAAAGAGAAATGAAGTTTAGCCTCTTTAAGAATACTCCTTGAGTTTCTTGTTATATGCAGCTGACTTTACCCTAACACATATCCTGGTTCCCAAGATGTGATGACTCAGTGCTGCTTCCACCTTTCAAGTCTGGGGAACTAGGGGTAGAATTTGATTCATGTGACCTACTCTTTATGAGGAAAACTCATGAGGTTGATGGGAAAGAGTGAACATGGCCACACATATCCTGGCTAAAGAAATCTCTGGCATGGGGCTGGAGAGATGGCCTAGCGGTTAAGAGCGCCGACTGCTCTTACAGAGGACCCGGGTTCGATCCCCAGCACCCACATGGCGGCCGAGAACCGTCTGAAACTCCAATTCCAGGAGAACTCCAGTTCCAGGGGAATCCGACGCCCTCTTCTGACCTCCTCGGCGTTGCACGACATGGGTGCACAAACCTACATGCAGACAGTACATTCATAAACATACCAAAAAAAATTAAAAAAAAAATTAAAAAAAAAAAACAAATAAATAAGTAAATAAATAAAAATAGTTTTAAAAAATATTTTAAAAAAAGAAACAAAACCCATCTTTAAAAAAAAAAAAAAGAAATCTCTGGCTTTTGTGGGATGTCGTCAAGGTCTTGATGACGGCTTACCATCCTGCCATGATCAGGGCAGGTGCCTATACCCGTGGTAAAGGAACAGCTTATCAGCTTAAACAAGGACCTCTCTGTTCCCTAAATAGCCCAAAACATCAATACCAGCCCAAGCTGGGCTGGGTCAACAGCTCTCCCACCCCCTCAAGAAACAGACTCCTTCATCCTTCCACTTGCTTTGTGGTAGACAGGAATAGCACCCCTGTTCCCCATCGCCACCCCTCATCACTGTGCTGGTGACTCTCCAGGGAAGTCCTAGCTTACACTGGACCTAGCTGTGAGCCTTGCTCTGACCCATGTGGTGCTGGCATATGAAGAGAGGCAGAGACGAGGCACAGATATGCACATGGGGGCTGTCCTTGGCACCTCCACCATCCCAGAATCGCCCCTAGAACCTGTTGAAGGATGAGAGACACACAGGGCGGGCTAAGCCAGCCTAGGTCACCTAGCTCTGGAATGTGAGCAATGTCTCTGAGGTTTCCTTTGTGTATATGTAGTATTTTTGTTGAGACTTTCATACATGTGTCCACTGTATTTTGATCATATTCATTCTTAACATCACCCCTTCGTTCCTCTGATTTACCGCCACCACCTCCCAACTTCATGTCCTCTGTATTTTTTTTCAGCCCACTCATTCCAGTTCGGGTTGCCTGTCCGCTCCTGGCTGTGGGGCCGTCCACTGCAGCATGGTTGACCTACCCTTAAAGAAAACTGATTCTACCTCTCCCCAGAAACCATCACCTGTCAACAATCTCTCAGCTAGGATTGGGGGCTCACGAAGGCCTCCCTCCTCTGTGCTGGAGTGTTGACTTGGTTGATTTTGTGCAGGTAACCACAGATGCTGTGAGTTCACGAGTGTGCTGGTCCTGTCATGTCCAGAAGACACTGCTTCACCCTGGTCTTTACAATCTCTGGCTCTCTCAGTCTTTCCACCTTTTCTTCTGCAATGGTCTGAGACCTCTGGAATTTCTTACCAAAACACCTCTGAGACTCCAAGAGTGCTGGGATTAAAGGGCTGTACCACCATCCTCAGCCCTGAAGTCAGCTTATCCTTAATAGACATTGGAAACCTCACCAGAACAGTCCCCACTGTCTGCCAGTCCTCAGTGGTGAGGCTCCTGTATTTCTCATTGAGTCATGTTCTGTGTTACTTTTCTTACTGCCATGAAAAAACACTGGGCAGGAACAACTTGGGGTTGACTTTGGCTCACTGTTCAGGTCTGCAGTCCATGACAAAGAGGAAAGACTCCGGTACCAGAAGCGTGTGTTCCATTCCTACAGTGGCCACCTAGGAGCTGGAGAACACAGTCTGGAACTGCAAGTCTCTGCAACCTTCAAAGACTGACCGCACTGACTACTTCCACCAGTCAGTGCCTATTTCTCAAAGTTTCCACAGCCTTAAAACTTGGCACCATAAGCTGGGGACCAAGCATTCAAAGTATGAGCCTAAAGCCTGTGGGGGGCATTTCAGAGGTCAAAGCAAAGCCGTTCTGCCATAGTTGGTCCAACAAGGCCTATGAGGGCAGGGTACCCACCACCTGTGAAACAGAAGAGTAAGTGAACTCTTGTCAATCATATGCACAAGGAGTGGGGACAAGGGAGGACCCAGGACATGGCCAGCTCTGGCTGATGGCACAGATCTGCAGCTTGAGAGCCCAGTACCTGTTCCAAAGGAAAAGAAGGGGCCCTGGGAGTCTGTGGACACTGGCATGTGCTCAGGGAACTGTGATATGGAGTTTCCACAAAGGCAAACCCTGAGTACAGGGAGGGTCCTTCCTGGAGTATGGACCACCAGGAGGCCACAAGTTTCCTTACTCAAGATCCTTATAGAGATGTTCCCTGATGGAAGGATACTGTGGTATACACTTGCAATGTCAGGACTCAGGAGGCTGAGGTAGGAGGATTGAAAGTTTCAGGCCAGCCTGGGCTACATGATGACCTAGTCTTCAAAAACCTCAACAAATACAAGGCTACAGAAATGGCTCAGTGGTTAAAAGCACTTGTTATTGCTCTTTGAGAGGATCCTATTTCAATTCCCAGCAACCATATCAGGTAGATTACAACCACCTGTAACTAACTCCTGCCTCTGGACTCCACAGGCACCTGCACCCACATGCATGTTCCCACAGACACGCACACACACGCGCAATTAAAAATAAAAAACTCTAAACAAATACAATTAAATTGACTCATTTTCAGTGTTTTTTTAAAGTATTCTATTATTTTATGTGTATGAATGTTAATGCCTGCATGTATGTCATGCAAGCCCAAAGAGGTCAGAAGAGGGCATCAGATTCCCCTGGAAATGGAGTTATGGATGGTTATTAGCCGCCATGTGGGTGCTGAGGTCCTCTGCAAAAGCATTCAGTGCTCTTAACCGCTGAGCCATCTCTCTGGCCCCCCTCATTTAAGTGTTTTAACTATTCCCTCTCCATTCAGCTGTCTTCGTGGGAGGCTATGGCTAGCCCCACTTCAAAGGTAAGATGGCTGAATCCCCGAGAAGTACCTGGCCAGTCCCCAGGAAGATTCCAGAGACCTGAGCACTAGCCTCCCACCTCTCAATGCACATGTGCCATGCCCCTCCAGGGTGGGACTCTCTCTGGCCAGTCTCCCAGTTGCCATCAGCCCGGCCTGAGGCGCCCTCAAGTCTGGGCATCTGAGGCCCGTGATGATGCCGAAACAAGTGGAGCCACTAAGAGGGTCCAGGCCAGACCTCTCCGACATGGCTCAGACACAAGGTCTCCCTCCTGCCAGCCTGTTCCCATCACAGCCTGCTGCTTGTAAAATACATTCTTAAAATGCCTGTCATATTTTATCTGATGTTTACAATTGATTTTCTTTTCGGATGACACACAGCATGAGCCAGCTGCCCAATGATCTATCAGCCATGTGCTCCAGCGTGATCCTCACTGACTCAGCGGGCTCCTCGGCTTGGGTACTTGGTGAGCACGTGGGGCTGGCTGCACAGATCAGTTCCCAGGTGACATGTATACTACAGAGATCACTGAAGTGTCCCCACCAAAACATCTGCATGAGGAACACGATGGTAAGAGAGCAAAGATCCCTAGCCAGAAACATTGGACAGAGTGCTGCAGCCAACCTAACAGCCAGTGAGTTACGCTTTCATACATTTCTGTGGCCAGAATGGATCTTACTGAAGTCTGGACAGTCATGGGGAGGGGCCATGGGATGACTAGGGAGATGGAGCAGGAATTTACCAGTTCTTTCAGTAAATTTCTGGTGAGGTTCTATGGGGTGCTAAACACCTTCCCGGGCATTCTACACATAAAAAGAAAGCTGCGGGGCGTGGTGGCACAAGCCTTTAATCCTAGCACCCGGGAGGAAGAGGCAGGCAGATCTTTGAGAGTTCAAGGCCAGCCTGGTCTACAAAGTGAGTTCCAGGACAGCTGGGGCTACAGGGAGACCCTGTCTCGAAAAGGCCAAAAAAAAAAAAAAAAGAAAAGAAAGCTGCCTGATCGTTTTCTCTAATTCTAATTTGTATTTCTCTGTCTCTGTCTCTGTAACCCAGGGCTTTGGAAATGCCAAGCACACACTCTACTATGGAGCCAAATCCCAAGTACCCCCGAGACCTTGAAGGAGGATGGTCACAGACTGCGTCCTTAAAGAAGCACCATCCGAGCTCAGATCTGATGATGCAAGGGCTCAGGGGGACTTGTCTAGGAAGAACAGGAGTGGAGAGATTCAAGGCAGGTATTTGGCTTCGGCCACCCCAGGAATTATTGCTAGCCTCGGACTAGGTGCTACTGGGTCAAGTGCCCACTCTGGTCTAATCAGCTGTGGCCAGAAATCACAGGTAAATAGGAACTGATTAAGAAGGGCCATGGGTTGCCCCAGCCAGAGAGCAACACCTTGATTTGATAGAGACATCTTCCATGAGCCTAACTCAGAGGTTCACTGTCAAATAACTGCTCCTGAAACCATTGTTTGCTTTGCTAGTTTGGTTGGGTTTTGCTTGTGTTAATAACTGAGCAAACATGTATGTATTTATTTAGTTTTATTTATTCAGTCTGCTTTTGACAAAGGGCATTGCCTGGTAGCTCAGGCTTACCTGGAACTCACCATCCTTTTGCACCTGCCTCTCAAGTGCCAGGATTACAGGTCTGTGCCTCAGGCTCAGCAAACATTTAAAATGGGAAAACCGGGGCTGGAGAGATGGCCTAGCAGTTAAGAGCGCCGACCACTCTTGCAGAGGACCCGGGTTCCATCCCCAGCACCCACATGGCAGCTGAGAACTGTCTGAAACTCCAATTCCAGGAGAACTCCAGTTCCAGGGGAATCCGAGATCCTCTTCTGACCTCCGCAGCATTGCACGACACAGGTGCACAAACCTGCATGCAGACAGTACATTCCTACACATACAGAAATAAATAAAATAAAATAAAAAAAAAAAGGAAAACCAAGGTAACAATGTAGACATATTTTTTTTCTTGAAAAAAACCCTCCAATCTGGCAACTTTTTTCTGCCAAGCCCCACTGGACGGAGTGCCCACCCTACAGTGGCCACTTGCTCTCCCTACTAGATGCATGGGACTGCCCCGGCCTCCGAGACCATGACTTGTTGCCTTGACTTGATGCTTTGCTCCAAGTCCCACAAAAGTGGAGAGGAGAGAGATCGGGGCCTTCCGTCTCCCTGGGCACCTCCTAGGGCTGCTCCCCATAATTCCAGTAGCTGCTTCTCGGTAACCTGCCCTCAGTGCTGCCACCAAAGCAGACATAAGGGTGGGTTCCCAGTGGGCTCTTCCACCCACTTCTGCCAGTGATTCATTTTTCTTCCCGGTTTAGGGTCCTCAATCCCTTCTTATGAGCCACCAAAATGTATTCAAAAGTCCTTCCTGAATGGAAAGGAAAGAACTCCTAGGATCAACCCAGGGGAAGCCAGGGCTATGCAGGGCTCTGTAAGCCAGGGCTATGTAGGACTATGTAAGCCAGGGCTATGCAGGGCTCTGTAAGCCAGGGCTATGCAGGGCTCTGTAAGCCAGGGCTATGTAGGACTATGTAAGCCAGGGCTATGCAGGGCTCTGTAAGCCAGGGCTATGCAGGGCTATGTAAGCCAGGGCTATGTAGGACTATGTAAGCCAGGGCTATGCAGGGCTCTGTAAGCCAGGGCTATGTAGGGCTCTGTAAGCCAGGCCTATGTAGGGCTATGTAAGCCAGGGCTATGCAGGGCTATGCAAGCCAGGGCTATGTAGGGCTCTGTAAGCCAGGGCTATGCAGGGCTATGTAAGCCAGGGCTATGCAGGGCTATGTAAGCCAGGGCTATGCAGGGCTATGTAAGCCAGGGCTATGTAGGGCTATGTAAGCCAGGGCTATGTAGGGCTCTGTAAGCCAGGGCTATGCAGGGCTATGTAAGCCAGGGCTATTTGGGCTCTGTAAGCCAGGGCTATGCAGGGCTATGTAAGCCAGGGCTATTTGGGCTCTGTAAGCCAGGGCTATTTGGGCTCTGTAAGCCAGGGCTATGCAGGGCTATGTAAGCCAGAGCTGTGTTCATAACTTTTTTGCTTTAAAGGTCTCGCCGGGCGTGGTGGTGCAAGCCTTTAATCCTAGCACTTGGGAGGCAGAGACAGGCAGATCTTTGTGAGTTCAAGGCCAGCCTGGTCCTCAGAGTGAGTTCCAGGACAGCTAGAGCTACAGGGAGACCCTGTCTTGAAAAGACAAAAAAAAAAAAAGTTTATTTTACATATTTATATCTTTTTATCCATCTATCTGTCTGTCTCTGTCTGTCTATGTATCTGTGCATATCTGTGTAGGTACAAACCACATATGTACAGGTACCTGCAGAGGTCAGAAGAGGGCAACTAATCTTGGAGTAAAAGTTATAGGCCTTTGGGGCTGGAGAGATGGCCTAGTGATTAAGAGCACTGACTGCTCTAGCAGAGGACCAGGGTTCAATTCTCACCACCCACATGGCCACTGAGAACTGTCTTTAACTCCAGTTCCAGGGGAATCCGACACCCTCTTCTGATCTCCACGGCATTGCACCACATGGGTGCACAAACCTACATGCAGACAGTACATTCATACACATAAAAAAAAAGTTATAGGCTTATGTAGGCCACCCTAGGTGAGTATTAGGAACCAAACTGGTCTAGAAGAGCAGTGAGTGCTCTTAACCACTGAGCCATCTCTCCAACCCTGTTCATGACTCTTAGCAACCTCTAATTCTGAACAGTGTATGTGGCTCTGAATGATACTAACTGACCAGATCCAGAGAGGACAGGTTTTGGCTCTGAACAAGAGGTCAGAAATGTGAATTTAGGCCAGGTGTGGTGGTTCATGCCTTTAATCCCAGCACTTGGGAGGCAGAGGCAGGCAGATCTCTGTGAGTTCAAGGCCTGCCTGGTCTACATAGTGAGCTCCAGGCCAGCTGGGACTAAAGGGAGACCCTGTCTCAAAAAGACCAACAAACAAACAAGAGAGAGAGAGAGAGAGAGAGAGAGAGAGAGAGAGAGAGAGAGAGAGAGAGAGACAGAGAGAGAGACAGAGAGACAGAGAGAGACAGAGAGAGACAGAGAGAGACAGAGAGAGGTGAATTTAGGAATTGTCATGTTAAAGCCTGAGATTCCCAGGACATTCAGCTTGGGAAGAATACCAGGAGGCAAAGGCAGGCCCCAGAGCAGCCTCCCGTCTACGGCACCTGCTCACTATGCTGGGGTCTGCAGTCAGCCAGCTGGGTACTGCGGGAAGTCCCCTAGGCCAGTGGCAAATGAGGACCACAGTTCAAGAGATGGTAGAGGGAGGTCTGGACAGTGTGGGGTTCAGGTTAGGTCCTGATGCCCCTGTGTGACATTGCGTGGTGCCTTTCCCAGAGGGAACAGACCCCTCAAGGCTATGTGTCTCTCATTTCTTCTTTTTTGCATGACATAATACTCTTTTTTTTGTTTTGTTTTGTTTTTGTTTTTGTTTTTTTGAGACAGGGTCTCCCTGTAGCCCCAGCTGTCCTGGAACTCACTCTGTAGACCAGGCTGGCCTTGAACTCACAAAGATCCTCCTGCCTCTGCCTCCCAAGTGCTAGGATTAAAGGCGTGCGCCACCACGCCCTGCGACATAATACTCTTAATTCCATTGTGGAAATCCATCCTCACCCTGGGAAATCAAGGGCCCTTCAAAGCCCTATGCTGGAGCTTGACTTAATCTGAGCAGACACCCTCTCGTGGCAGCATGTCCAGCCTGTGTCATTTTAAAATTCTCTTTGTTCAAGCCATTCCCAATTCTGATTGTCTCATGGCTTAGACAATACACAGAAGAGACCGTTTGGACTGGGATCCACCCCCAAAGGGATCCACTGCTGAAAGGTGGTCTGCAAGGAAGACTCCAGGCCTAGGCCCTCAGTGTGACACCGGTGCCAGTGGGGTAGCTGTGGGCGCTGCAGAGTGGTGGTTGTGGCACTCTGTCAAGGTGCAGAGGGAAGCAAGAGGCCCCCCTGTATCCCAGCACTACCCACCTGAAGCCAGGATGCCCAAGGGCATTTAGGAGGTTCACACCTATGTCTTCCTTTCACACGAAGCAATGTAGTGGCTATGTGGGTTTCCAAAGCCTGAAGATCAGCAGTGGCCAAGCCAAAGGGAAGGAAACATAAATGTACCCCAAGTCCAACCAGCCCTAAAATCACCACTTTAAATTCATAACCTCAAAAGCCTGTTAAAGATAAGTGCAGGCCCTACCCAGCCTGAACACAACAGCAGAGCTTTAAGAGCAGGCGCTGTGCTGGGACCCTCTGAGACAGGCTCAGCTGAGGCGTCCTTGGTCTAGTGGCTAGGCCCCTCCACCCATCCAACCTGCCTCCCTATAGCCCCATTGTGTCCCGGCTTTAGAAGTCACAGCCTGCCCCCTTCTGGTGGCTGAAAATTCTCAGGCTGGCAGAGAGGCTAGCAGAGGGGCAGGGTAGGGGGGCAGGTGCCCCTACACCCCTCCACAGCCCTGAGGGTGGCAGTGGGTCCTCCTGTCACCATCATACCTTTGACCTTCACTGCAGCTACTGTCCTGCACAAGCCAGAAGAACAGGGCTAAGGGAGAGGCTCTTGCTACCCCCAGACCAGGCTCCCTTGCCAGGCCAGGCTGCCTTCAATGGCTTGTAATTATTTTTTTAATTAATATGCTAAGCAGGAGTGGTGGTACATACCTATAACCCCAGCATTGGGGAAGTATAGGCAAGAGGATCACTGTGAGTTCAAGGCCAGCATGGAATACATAGTAAGGGGCTGGAGAGATGGCTCAGCAGTTAAGAGCACTGACTGCTCTTGCAGAGACCCAGGTTCGATTCCCAGCACCCACATAGCAGCTAAGAACCATCTTTAACTCCAGTTCCAGCAGAATTTGACGCCCTCTTCTGACCTCTGTGGCATTGTACCACACGGGTGCAGCAACCTACATGCAGACAGTACACTCATACATATAAAATAATAAAAAATAAAATACATAGTAAAACCCTTTTTTTGTTTGTTTTTTGTCTTTTTGAAACAGGGACTCCCTGTAGCCCCAGCTGGCCTGGAACTCACTATGTAGGCCAAGAGGGCCTTGAACTCACAGAGATCCACCTGCCTCTGCCTCCTGAGTCTTTTGTTCTTCCAATTTTAAAATTTTATTTTTATTTTATGTGTATTAATGTTATGCCTGCATGTGTGTAAGTGCGCCCATGTTGTCAGTGCTTGTAGAGGACAGAAGAGGGTGTTGGATCCCCTGAAACTGGATTTACAGGTGTCTATTAGCAACCATATGGGTGCTAGGATTTGAACCCAGGTCTTCTGCAAGAATAGCCAGTGCTCTTAACTCCTGAGCCACCTTTCCAGCCCCACAAGACCATGTCTTAAAAATGAAAACAAAGCTAGGACTACAGGGAGACCCTGTCTCAAAAAGACCAAAACCAAACCAAACCAAACCAAAAACCAAAAAGTTTTAAAATACTAAATAAATAAATGAGTTACTTTAGCATGGTTACACTGCACAGATGTGTGTTCAACGCACTAGCCTGTTAATGCTGTTTACGTGAAGGGTAGGACCATGGTAAACATGTGTTTTGAGGCTTTTCTACTTTTTTTTTTTTTGTCTTTTTCCAGACAGGGTCTCCCTGCAGCTCCGGCTGGCCTTGCACTCACAGAGATCTGCCTGCCTCTGCCTCCTGAGTGCTAGGATTAAAGGCGTGCGCCACTATGCCCGGCTTTTCACTTTTTAACATATGGGAAGCCTCAGAACTAAGCACCGCCAAACCTTACACCTGCCCAGCATCAGACACCCCAGGACAGGTTCTAAGTCAACTCTGCTCCCTTGAAGAGGGCAGAGCTTAAAGCTAAGACTGAGAGTTTCATTGTCAGCAGATTTGGGTCAACCTGAATGCAGGCTTTTCTCATGACCAGCTTTGTGACACTGGCCACAACAAGGCAGAGCTCAACTGCCCAAGCAAATTGCTGGACAGCTATGGTTCTCTGTCCTCATCCCAGACTGGGCTCCATCCAGTCCCAGGACTCACTATCTCCAGGAGAAGCCCAAGCTGCTGCAAACTATGGAGGAGAGATGTCTAACTCCATCACAAGGCAAGGGCATGGGGTGGGGGGATGGGTGGCGGCAACACAGAGCGGGATGGTTAATCTCAGACATCAACTTAAATGGACTGAGATGGCCTAGACTCTGGCAAAGAAAGCAGGGCATGGCGGCAAATACCCATCATCCCGGCTTTCAAGAGGCAGAGACAGGCAGATGGCTGTGAGTTTGAGATCAGCTACATAGCGAGACCTAGGCTAGCCAGCACTACACATGAAACCTTGTCTGAAAAAGAAAGGGCCAGGCATGGTAGCACATGCCAATCCTGACACTTGGGAGGCAGAGGCAGGCAGATCTTTGTGAGTTCAAGGCCAGCCTGGTCTACCTAATAAGTTCCAGGACAGCTGGGGCTACAGGGAGAAACTGTCTCAAAAAGACAAAAAGAAAAAAAAAAAAAAGGAGAAAAAAAGGAGGGAGGGAGGAAACAAGGAAGGAAAGGAAGGAGAGGAAGGAAGGAAGGAAGGAAGGAAGGAGGAAGGAAGGAAGGAAGGAAGGAAGGAAGGAAGGAAGGAAGAAGTGTAAGGAAGGAAAGGAGTTGGCAAAGAAAGCACACTCTGGGTATGTGTGAAGGTGTTTCTAGAGAAGACTGGCATGTGGATCAGTGGCGTGAATGAGGAAGTCCCTCCTGAATGTGGGTACCACTGTCTCACAGGCTGGGGGCACAGTTGGAAAGAAAAAAAATTTAGGAAGCTTGTTCTGGAAGACTGTCAGAGTCATCCTGAGCAAGTGCCATTATTTCTGCTGCTGACCCCATGGACAGGTCTCCCAGTCCTTCAATCTTTGAGCATGGGTTCTCCAGCCGTCATCCCTGGGCTGGGGCTGCATCACCGGTCCCCTCGTTCCCAGGCTTCCAGCTTCTCAGACCGAGCAGCTGCCCATTTCCCTGGCTCTCTAGCCATCAGACAGCCTCAGTGGGATTGTCCAGGCTCTGACTGTGAGTCAATCTACTAAACCTCCTATAATTATACATCTATTCTATAGGTTCTGCTCCTCCGGAGAGTCTGGATATATACAGCAGGGTTTCTAGGTCAGCCTCAGCAGTGTGTGTTAGGGACTTAGAAGGGACATCATGAAGTCCTGGGAAAGAGAGAAAGGCAAATACATCTCTGAGACAGTTTGGAGTTTGTCTTTCCAGAGGGTGTACTGCACATCGTCCTTTGCGTGGTTCTTAGGTTGGCATTCTAGGCTCTTTCACTTTTAAGGGACAAGCACTACTTCAAACTGGATTAAGCATAAAGTAGGTTTACTGGCTCATGTAACTAGTTACGCCAGAATAGGGCTGCCCTCCAGTGCCATAGGAGCCAGGCCTCGCAGTCGAGCAAAACAACTTCTTGCTACTCCCTGCTCTACAGAGGCTTTGCTCTTAGTGGGCCCTCATCCCTTTTCTGATACTGTCCCTCTCCCAATTCTAGCTCTAGAAGACATCTTAACAGTTTGGCACTCCATAAGAAAGGGTCTAACTGACAAGTAAGCTCTAGCATACATCCTGAGGAGTGGGGGGTCTTAGGACCACTGGGGTCACAGGCTCATCATCCAGTGGGCGAGGCCAGTCCAATGGAACATGCTGGGGCTAGGCCCAAGTCACACACTGTCCTTGGGTGCTGGGAGGAAGACGGAAAGAGAAACATATGTTTCATGACTGGAAGTTGCTACTTCATGCCAAACACAAGAGAAAAGGTGCTACGACCAGTTTGGTGACCTGTAGACTAAGCCTCTGGTACTGGCTGCTTGGAAAAGGCCCTGGGTCAGGGGGAAGCTGCCAACACTAAGGCTCCAGTCACAGAATAGCAGACTGTGTCTCACAAAAATCTGTGGCTAGCTAGATTCCCAGTTTCCTAGCTCCCAGGTCTCAGGTTCATTGTCTGGGGCTATGAAGTCTCAACATAGATGCATCTTTGTTGGTCAAGGGGCATTCTATTTCTAGGAAAAAGATTGACCTAAGATGCTTACTTTCCCATAAGCCACTTTAAGGTAATCTTGAACTAGGCCAAGCATGGTGGTGCACACCTTTAATTCCAGCACTAGGGAGGCAGAGGCAGGTAGATCTCTGTGAGTTCAAGGCCAACCTAGCATACATAGCAAGTTTTGGGCCAGCTGGGGCCACAGGGAGACCCTGTCTCAAAAATCAAACAAAACAAAACAAAAGATAATCTTGAATTAGGATGTGTTTTAGTCACTGTGCTCCGCTTTATGGAGAGATGGTTATTAATCTCTTCTTAACTTTTTAAAATTAAATTTTATTTATTTATTTATTTATTTATTTATTTATTTAATTTTTTTTGGTCTTTTTGAGACAGGGTCTCCCTGTAGCCCCAGCTGTCCTGGAACTCACTCTGTAGACCAGGCTGGCCTTGAACTCACAAAGATCCGCCTGCCTCTGCCTCCCAAGTGCTAGGATTAAAGGCATGCGCCACCACGCCTGGCTTATTTATTTTTTATGTGTATGAATGTACTGTCTGCATGTAGGTTTGTGCACCCGTGTCGTGCAATGCCGTGGAGGTCAGAAGAGGGTGTCGGATTCCCCTGGAACTGGAGTTCTCCTGGAATTGGAGTTACAGATGGTTCTCAGCCGCCGTGTGGGTGCTGGGGATAGAACCTGGGTCCTCTGCAAGAGCAGTCGGTGCTCTTAACCGCTAGGCCATCTCTCCAGCCCCCTCCCTAACTTCTTACACTCTAACAACAATAACAACAACAATAACAAGATAGGACCTTAAAAGCAAAAGGTAGAAGATTTTTTTTTCCCCTTAAGACAGGATGTTCCTATATATTGCCCAGGCTAGCCTGGAACTCAGTATGTATTCCAGGCTGGCTTTGAATTCATGATCCTCTTATCTCAGACTCTTGAGTGATAGGATTATACACATCCATCCCTGGGTATAAATTTTTTAAATATATTTACTTAAAAGAAAAATGGGAAAGATTCAAAACTAGAGGGCCGCCTCAGGTGTCTAATGTGCTTTGAAGTATTAGAAATTAAGCTTTTTTTTTTTAAACCAAACGCATGCTACCACAACAGAAGAATTGTAATCATCAGCAGGGCGTGGTGGCATGCCTTTAATCCCAGCACTGGGGAGGCAGAAGCAGGTGGATCTCTGTGAGTTCAAGGCCAGCCTGGCCTACATAGTGAGTTCCAGGCCAGCTGGGGCTTCAGGGAGACCCTGTCTCAAAAAAAAAAAAAAGAATTGTAATTATCAACATAAACCCTTGAAATTAAGAATGCTAATGGAAAGCAGTGTCCAGAGAAGAAACTTGGCAAAGATGCAGAATGGAGAGCTGGGAGGAAGGCTCTGCTGATGAAGGACAGTGGTCCAGACTGGAGGTAGGTATCTGGTCAGCCATCTTGGCTCCAAGGGGAATGAGTAGCAGGATTCAAGCAGGAACACTGTCACAGCCTCCGGGATCAGCCACTAATTTCACTCCCAAGAGGATGTGTCCCCAAACTTCAACAAGGTCTCCTCAGGAGGATTTGCTGTCTGACATCAACTGACAACCCAGGAAACCTATGAGACTAGTGCTCACAATGGGGACAATCCAACAGCCCAGCAACTTTTGCATGTACTGTATTTTGAAGGATCCTTGCTACCACTTTCAGGTTTAAGGTCACTCGATAGTAATATAAAGTAGTACTGCTGGGCTGGAGAGATGGCCTAGCGGTTAAGAGCGCCGACCGCTCTTGCAGAGGACCCGGGTTCGATCCCCAGCACCCACATGGCGGCCAAAAACCGTCTGAAACTCCAATTCCAGGAGAACTCCAGTTCCAGGGGAATCCGAGACCCTCTTCTGACCTCCGCGGCATTGCACGACACGCGTGCACAGACCTGCATGCAGACAGTACATTCATACACATACAGAAATAAATAAAATTAAAAAAAAAATAAAGTAGTACTGCTGTAGAATTTCCTGGCATCATGGGAGTGGCCGACATCTTCAAGCTTTCAGTCACATCAGGACCAGTTTGTTTCAGCAGAACCTCTTCCCCACTAGGTAGGCTCACCCATGAATCATCATCGGTGTTTCCTCCCAGGAGTTGTGCTTCACCATCTCCTCCAGCTGGTGGTAGGTGACTGCAGTGTGGCCACCCTGTCCTTTCTCATCACCACCGCTGACCTGGATCAGCCACTGGGCCTGTAACACCTTCCCTCTGCCACTATCTCTGGCTATAATTTTTTTTTTAACCACTCAGACTGCATTCTCTCCCTCCACTCTCCTGAGAGAAGAACAATCGATCATCAATGGCAAGTGGCAGTTGCAGTAAAGCAACAGCAAGAGCTGGCTTCTCGCTCAGGAGAGAATGCTACGTCTCCTCCTCGTGGTTTCTGGTACTCTACACAGTCAGAGAGACTTCTCTAGTAACATACTGTAGAAATGATCCCTGAAAGTGCAGTCTTTCTGGATATAATTTTTTTTTTTTTTTTGGTCTTTTTGAGACAGGGTCTCCCTTTAGTCCCAGCTGGCCTGGAGCTTGCTCTGTAGACCAGGCTGGCCTTGAACTCACAGAGATCTGCCTGCCTCTGCCTCCCAAGTGCTAGGATTAAAGGCGTGTGCCACCACACCCGGCATAATTTTTAAAGTAAATGACTGCTCTGAATATCTGTAGAAAATCCAAAAAGAATTGAAAACAAAAACAAACAAAAAAACCTCCTGAAACTAATAAGCAATCATGGCAAAGCTGCAGGATTCAACGTTAATGTACGAGTCAGCTGCCTTCCTACGTAGCAAGAAGGAAACTGAATGTGAAATATAGAGCATAAGATCATTAACATAAAACCCATAAATAGGGGCTGGAGAGATGGCCTAGCAGTTAAGAGCGCCGACCGCTCTTACAGAGGACCTGGGTTCGATCCCCAGCACCCACATGGTGGCTGAGAAAAGTCTTTGACTCCAGTTCCAGGGGAATCTGACACCCTCTTCTGACCTCCATGGCACTGCATGACATGGGTGCACAGACCTGCACGCAGACAGTACATTCATACACATAAAGAATAAATAAAATAAAATAAAAACCTATAAATAAAATACTTCACTTCAAATCTAAGAAATTTGCACAACACCCCCAAAACAAAACAAAACACCCCAAAGACCAAGGTTCATGGATAGGGTGACAATATCAAGATGTGGCCAGGGGATTTAGCTCAGTGGTACAGGGCTTGTCTAGCATGTAGAATGCTTAAGCTTTATCTCCACACCCCCCAAAAAAACCAAGTTAGTTCTTCCCAACTTCCAGGCTGAAAAGAATTCAAATAAGAACTGTAGCATTTTTATTTTGAGGATATGAACAAAATGAAACAAAATGAGTAATATTCTTTTTTTCCCAGTCTTTTTGAGACCGGGTCTCCTTGTAGACCCAGCTAGCCTGAAACTCACTATGTAGACCAGGTTGGCCTTGATCTTACAGAGATCCACCTGCTTCTGCCTCCCAAATGCTGAGATTAAAGATGTGCACCCCAGCAATATTCTTTTTTTTTTTAAACTTTTTTTTTTTTTTTTTTTTTGTGTCATTTTTAGAGAAGGGTCTCCCCTTTTAGCCACCAGCTGTCCTGGAACTCAGTCTCTGTGACCGGCGGCCTTGAATCACAATGATCCACCTTGCTCTGCCTCCCAAGTGCTGGGATGTAAAGCATGCCCATCCCACGACCGCAACAGTTTTTTTAATTATTTTCTGTCTGCATATAAGGAGGTGCACCCATGTCATGCAATGCTGCAGAGGTCAGAAGAGCATGTTGGATTCCCCTGGAACTGGACTTAAAGATGGTTCTTAGTTGCCATGTGGGTGCTGGGAATAGAACCCGGGTCCTCTGCAAGAGCACTTGGTGCTCTTAACCACTGAGCCATCTCTCTAGCCCCCAGAAATACTCTTTTTAAAAAAATTTTATTTATTTATTTTTTGGTCTTTTTTAGACAGGGTCTCCCTGTAGCCCCAGCTGTCCTGGAACTCACTCTGTAGACCAGGCTGGCCTTGAACTCACAAAGATCCACCTGCCTCTGCCTCCCAAGTGCTAGGATTAAAGGCGTGTGTCACCACTCCTGGCATAAAAAATTTTTATTTATTATTTTACTTTTATGTGTATGAGTGCTTTACTTGCATGTGTGTATGTTGTGTGATGCCCACAGAGGTCAGAAAATGGTGTGGATCCCCTGGAACTGGAGTTATAGATGTTGTTACCTGCCATGTGGGTGCTAGGAATCAAACCTGGGTTCTCTGGAAGAACAGGCAATGCTCTTAACCAACTGAGCCATCTCTCCAGGCCCTGCCCAACATTTTTTTTTTTTTGTCTTTTTTTCAACTCTTTATTTATTTATTTATTTTTATTTATTTCTGTATGTGTATGAATGTACTGTCTGCATGCAAGTCTGTGCACCCATGACGTGCAATGCCGCGGAGGTCAGAAGAGGGTGTCGGATTCCCCTGGAACTAGAGCTCTCCTGGAATTGGAGTTTCAGACGGCTTTCGGCCGCCATGTGGGTGCTGGGGATCGAACCCAGGTCCTCTGTAAGAGCGGTCGGCGCTCTTAACCGCTAGGCCATCTCTCCAGCCCCCTTTTTTTTGTCTTTTTGTAGCCCCAGCTGTCCTGGACCTGACTATGTAGACCGGGCTGGCCTTGAACTCAGAGATCCACCTGCCTCTGCCTCCCACACACTGGGGCTACAGGCATGCACCACCAGGCCTGGCATTCTTTAAGCTAGTAAAGTTTATATGGAAATGCCCAACTTAAATATTGAAGGACAGAAACAAAGTCAGATAACAGACACAACTCAACTTCAAGCTTACTACAAAGCTACAGTAATGACAACAATGTAGTATTAATAAATAAAATGCCAATCAGAATAGGGAGCCCAGAAAAGAGTCACATAGTCAATGGCCTTTGATAAAGGAGCAAAGGCAACACAGCCTTTTCTCTTTTTCTTTTTTGTCTTTTTTTGAGACTGGATCTCCCTGTAGCCCCAGCTGGCTCAGAATTCACTTTATAGACCAGGCTGGCACTGAATTCACAGAGATCCGCTTACCTCTGCCTCCTGAATGCTGAGACTAAGGACGTGCACCACCACACCCAGCAACATGGCCTTTTCGACAGATTGTTCTGACCCACTGGACATCCACATCCAGAACAATGAATCTACAAACAGACCCGACACCGGACATCCACATCCAGAACAATGAATCTACAAACAGACCCGACACTGGACATCCACGTCCAGAAAAATGAATCTACACACAGACCCAACACTGGACATCCACATCCAGAGCAATGAATCTACACACAGACCCTACACTAGACATCCACATCCAGAACAATGAATCTACACACAGGCCCAACACTGGACAATCATGTCCAGAAAAATGAATCTACACACAGACCCTACACTGGACATCCACACATCCACAACAATGAATCTACACACAGACCCAACACTGGACATCCACATCCAGAACAATGAATCTACACACAGACCCGACACTGGACATCCACATCCAGAACAATGAATCTACACACAGACCCGACACTGGACATCCACACATCCAGAACAATGAATCTACACACAGACTCTATACTGGACATCCACATCCAGAACAATGAATCTACACACAGACCTGACACTGGATATCCACATCCAGAACAATGAATCTATACACAGACCCGATACTGGACATCCACACATCCACAACAATGAATCTACACACAGACCCGACACTGGACATCCACGTCCAGAACAATGAATCTACACACAGACCTTACACTGGACATCCACGTCCAGAACAATGAATCTACACACAGACCCGACACTGGACATCCACGTCCAGAACAATGAATCTACACACAGACCCGACACTGGACATCCACGTCCAGAACAATGAATCTACACACAGACCTTACACTGGACATCCACGTCCAGAACAATGAATCTACACACAGACCCTACACTGGACATCCACACATCCACAACAATGAATCTACACACAGACCTTACACTGGACATCCACGTCCAGAACAATGAATCTACACACAGACCCGACACTGGACATCCACGTCCAGAACAATGAATCTACACACAGACCCGACACTGGACATCCACGTCCAGAACAATGAATCTACACACAGACCTTACACTGGACATCCACGTCCAGAACAATGAATCTACACACAGACCTTACACTGGACATCCACGTCCAGAACAATGAATCTACACACAGACCCGACACTGGACATCCACGTCCAGAACAATGAATCTACACACAGACCCGACACTGGACATCCACGTCCAGAACAATGAATCTACACACAGACCTTACACTGGATATCCACGTCCAGAACAATGAATCTACACACAGACCCTACACTGAACATCCACATCCAGAACAATGAATCTACACACGGACCCTACACTGGACATCCACGTCCAGAACAATGAATCTACACATAGACCTTACACTTGTCATATGAGTTACCTTGAAATGGATCACAGCTCTCAATGTAAAATGCCAAACTATAGCAAGGTATGATCCATGAAAGAAAGGGATCAGCTGGATTTCATTAAAACGGAAAGCTTTTGCTCTGTAAAAAATACTGTCAGGGCTGGAACTGTAGCTCAGTGGTGGAGCACTTCCCAAGCATGTACAAGACCTGAGGGGAGAGGGAGAATATCCTGTCAGGAGGAGAAGACAGCCACAAACTTAAGAGAAAATATTTGCAGAAACTCCTCTGTGGTGAAGGACTGCAGTAGTTAATTTTCTTTGTTGCTGTGATCAAATAAATACCTGACAGGAGGCAACTCAAAGGGGAAGGTTTAATTTCACTCACAATTTAAGAAGGGATGGACCAACATGGTGAAGGATGGTCACATGGCCTCTAGAGTTAAGTACACAGCTGAAGGAAGTAGGGCCAGACTATCAAATCTCAAGGCTCTCCCCCAGTGACTCACTTCCTCCAACAAAGCTCCACCTTCTAAAGGTTCCACAACTCTCTAAACCAGCGCTACCAAGTGGAACCAAATATTAACACATAAGCCTGTGGGGAACATTTCACATTCAAACCACAACAGGGCTGTTATTCAAAATAGACAATCCTACAAAGTCACAAGAAGAATATAACCTTATTAAAAATCAGGAAGATTTGGGGCTGGAGAGATGGCTTTGTGGTTAAGAACATTGGCAATTCTTGCAGAGAACCTGGGTTCAAATCCTAGCACTCACATGGTGGCTAACAGTAGCTCCAAGCTAGGGGATCCAGTTCCTGCTTCTGACCTCCACAGGCACTGCAAGCCCGACTTCCACAGGCACTGCAAGCCCGACCTCCACAGGCACTGCATGCCCGACCTCCACAGGCACTGCAAGCCTGACCTCCACAGGCACTGCATGTCTGACCTCCACAGGCACTGCAAGCCCGACCTCCACAGGCACTGCAAGCCCAACCTCTACAGGCACTGCAAGCCCGACCTCCACAGGCACTGCATGCCCGACCTCCACAGGCACTGCATGACATGGCGCACTTACATGCATGCAGGCAGTAAAATCAAACACATAAAATAAATTTTTTTTTGTCTTTTTGAGACAGGGTTTCCCTGTAGCCCCAGCTGTCCTAGAACTCACTATGTAGACCAGGCTGGCCTTGAACTCACAGAGATCCACCTGTCTCTGTTGGCATTAAAGTGCTGGCATTAGGGGCTGGAGAGATGGCCTTGCGGTTAAGAGCACCGACTGCTCTTACAGAAGACCCGGGTTTGATCCCCAGCACCCACATGGCGGCTGAGGACCATCTGTAACTCCAATTCCAGGAGAACTCCAGTTCCAGGGGAATCCGACACCCTCTTCTGACCTCCACGGCATTGCACAACACGGGTGCACAAACCTACATGCAGACAGTACATTCATATAAATAAATAAATAAATAAATAAATAAATAAATAAATAAATACATAAATAAAATAAAGTGCTGGCATTAAAGGTGTACATCACCACATCCAAGAAAATAAAAAATATTTTTTTAAAAAGAAATAAAATATCAGATTGTAAGAGCCAGAGGAAGTACATGATCATATGGAAAGAGAGTCTTACAGGCTCCTGGAACCTTGCTCATAAGAATCTACAGTGGCTGGGCGTGGTGGCGCATGCCTTTAATCCTAGCACTTGGGAGGCAGAGGCAGGTGGATCTTTGTGAGTTCAAGGCCAGCCTGGTCTACAGAGTGAGTTCCAGGACAGCTGGGGCTACAGGGAGACCCTGTCTTGAAAAGACCAAACAAAAAAAGAATCTACAGTGGCAGTGTCACCATGCACAAGACCCATGCAAACTCAAGCAGACAAAAACCCAGCACAGAACTGGGCAAATGAGCAGCAGACCCTAACTGTAGCCAAAGAACTATTGGCAGCTAAGATTTACAGCTGGGTGAGGGAGGGTTGATCCTCTTTAAGGGAGTGACTGACTAGACCCTAGCAGATGAATATGCATTGAGGACATCTGAGTACATTAACTTGACTCAATAGGCTTTAACATAAATGACAGAATGAATGAAACTCAGTGGAGGGAGGGTGGGCTATGTAAGGGTGCAGATGGGGAGTGGGTATAAAGATGATTAAGATGTTTTGTAGGAAATACACAGAAATTCAGTAAAAACGATACAAAAATAACCTCACAAATGAGGTAGCAGAACTCAGGAAAGAATTGGGAAGGAAAATCCGTTGAGAATTGAAGACTAAACTAGCAGAAGCACAGGAATAAACAAATACGAGACACAGTGCCACTGGACAGACAAGGAGGAGAACACTGAAAAGTACACGTTGGTGGTCAGAGATCAAAAGGAGTCAAGAGAATGGAAAATACAGAGGGAAGTCCCAAAGAAGGCGACCAACTCAGCGAGTACTAAAAACCTTAGAAACTTTCCTGAAATAAAGAAGATGGAGGCCAGGTGGGCATGGTGGCGCACGCCTTTAATCCTAGCACTTGGGAGGCAGAAGCAGGCAGACCTTTGTGAGTTCAAGGACAGCCTGGTCTACAGAGTGAGTTCCAGGACAGCTGGGGCTACAAGAGCCGCTGTCTAAAAGACCAAAAAAAAAAAAAAAAAAAAAAGAAGATGGAGAAAAGCACATTACAAGAATATTGACCCATGACAACCAACACTAAAAGAATATACAGTAAAATTACTGTAAAGAGAAACAGAGACGGGGAAGTTTTAATATCTTAGAAAAAGACACAAAACTCAAAAGATTATTCAAAAGGAATTTTTATGGCAAAAGAAAATGATGTAAGATATTTAGAATTCCTGGGAAAACAAACTATGAGCCCTTGGTTTCTTATCTGGTAGAACCAATCATCAAAAAAAAAAGACAAATATTATCAAAGGTCAAGAACTCTGCCAGGAACCTCAGAGGAACCTATTAGGGAAAGTCCCAGCTGTCCTGGAACTCACTCTGTAGACCAGGCTGGCCTTGAACTCACAGAGATCTGCCTGCCTCTGCCTCCCCAGTGCTAGGATTAAAGGTGTGCGCCACCACGCCCAGCTCATATATATATATATATATACATATATATATATATTTATATAATATGGATTGATCATACACTCTACCACTACTTCCTCACAACTTCCTCTAGTCCTTTCCAACCTATGTCCCCCTATTATTTTTTGATTTATTATTAATACCTGGAGTAAAACTTACCTACCCACTGAAAAAAAAAAGGGGGGGGTTGCTGGAGAGATGGCTCAATGATTAAGAGTACTAGTTGTTTTTGCAGAGGACCTGGGTTTGATTCCCAGCATCTACATCATCCACATGGTGGCTAACAACCATCAGTAACTCCAGTTCCAGGGGATCCGACACCCTTTTCTGACCTCCGAGGGCACTGCATGACATGGGTGCGCTTATATACATGCAGGCAATACACTCATACACATAAAATTAAAAATTAAAGAAGAAATAAACTATCAAATTATGAAGGGGTTATAATGTAGCCTTAAACTATCATTAAGTACAAGACGTCAGTCTAAATGGTTATTACTAAACTGTTGTTCCAACAATATGATGGTCTAGAAAGGGCAAAACCAAGGAGACTAAAAGGATGGATGGCTGCAGGGGCCAGGGAAGGACACAGGAGTGAACAGACAGTGAACAGAAGGTTCTGGGAACAGTAAACTATTCTGAATGACACTGCAAGAGTGGGCACATGACACACATTTATCTACACATAGGCTATAAACTACAGACTGGGTAACAGTGATGGGTGGATGTCGGTCCCGCAGTTAGAGCGAATGTGGTGGTGTGTGACATGTCTGAGAACTGAAGTATACTTCTGCTTGCTTCTGCTGTGAACCTAAAACGGCTGTGGGAAATAAGGTCTATTTAAAAGCAAAAACACTGATTGATCTGGTTATGAACTGCAGGGTCACCGCCCACCCAAAATTCAGTGGTTTAAAACAACAATCATATGTGTCATCTGTCACAGTCTGCAACTCAATGGGACTCAGCTGGGTGGCTCGATGGCTCCTGGGGTTGGACTCATCTCAAAGGTTCCTCTGAAGCATACATGATGCCACAGTTACCAGGACCTCCACAAAGGATGTCAGCCTACACAGCCACATGTCGCCTCCTGATGTGGCCTGGCTTCCTTGAGGCATGGTAGCTGGGTTCTCAGGGTGAGTATCCCTAGGGAGGCAGCAAGGGGAGAAAGCTGGTGGACACTTGTCTCTACCCTTGGACACCCAGTAGACTGGCAAGGTTATTTTATAAGAGGATAAGAGGGGGCTAGGGATGGAGACATCGGTGGAGTGCTTGCTTAACATGCAAAAGGACCCGGGTTTGATCCCCAGCACTGATGAACAGGTGTGGTGGTGTGCTCCTGCAATTCCACCTGGGCAGTAGGGGCACAAGGACTAGGACTCTTAGCTATATACAGAGCTTGAGGCCAGGCTGGACTACAAGACCCTGAATCAAAGAAAGAAAGAGAAAGGGAAGAGAAGCTTAGCACAGTGACCCACCCTATGACATGACAGAGACTAGAGCCAGGTACATGAGGAAAGGGCCTGTTTCCTGCCCTCCAGTGAACTGTGCCCCCATGCCCATAACCCCCCCAGGACCAACCCCTACCATGTGCAGACCCCTGCTTGCCTGCCCTCTGCCTTAGCTACTGAAGCTACCTCCCCTCAGCTCTTTCCTTGGGGCGGGTCCCGCACCACTCCCTCTATCTAACTTCCCACCAGAACCAAGCAACTGCAGCACCTTGCTCAGCCTGGGAGGCAGCCAGGCCACTGCTCAGCATTTGCTCTCGGGCCCCCTTCATGGGGGAACCCTGCTCCTCCTTCACAATCCCCTGCTATGCCCTCATGGTGTCTAGGCTTTCTTTTAAAGGCTCCTCTGCCAATGGCTCCTCTTTGGCCAGGCTTCAGATACATGGAAGCCATAGTATGTGCCAGATTGTAGGCTTTTGGGGAGCAATTGGGGTATGCCTATTTTCTCTTCCGTCATGTGGCATACCAGAGCACTGCCTGCTGAGTGAACGAGGTTCACCGAGGGAATGCCAAGTCTTCCTGCCCCGCCACACCGCTAGCCATGTGCAGTCAGTAAGGCCAAGCCCCAGTGGCAGCTCCCTCAGGACTATCCGCATGGCAGAGCTGCTGCCGGCCTCCTATCCAGCTATAGCAAAGAGCCATGTCAGGAAAGCGGAAGTCATTTGGCAGCTCAGGTCTGTAAAATTAATGTTTGTTTCTTAGCTACATATATAATTAGGGTACTTTAAAATGTAAAAGAAAACAATTATAGAACAAATTCGCCTACATTGCTATAATTACTATGAACATTTTAGAATACTTTCAGCATTTTTTGAAGCATAAATATACTTCACACAGCTGAAATCATACAGCTTTTGTACTTTGTAATCTATTTTTTCGACATATACCAGCATAAATCCTATCATTACACTTTCTGCATAAACTTAATTCTAATGTATATTTTAATAGCTGTATAATATTCCACATTAGGAATAAGCCACAATTTTAGCTTATTTAGTCATTTGTTTGGTGTCTCACTTCTTCATAGGATGTAGTGGAGTCATGGGCTGCAGTATTTTGTCTGTCCATACCCACTCTTTTTTTTTTTTTTTTTTGGTATTTTTGAGACAGGGTCTCCCTTTTAGTACCAGGTGTCCTGGAGCTCGCTCTGTAGACCAGGCTGGCCTTGAACCCACAGAGATCCGGCTATCTCTGCCTAGTGCTGGGATTAAAGGCGTGCGCCACCACACCTGGCTCCCATACCCACTCTTTTCTAAAAAAATTAAATGTTTAGTAGCTGGGCGTGGTGGTGCATGCCTTTAATCCTAGCACTTGGGAGGCAGAGGCAGGCGGATCTTTGTGAGTTCAAGGCCAGCCTGGTCTACATAGTGAGTTCCAGGACAGCTGGAGCTACAGGGAGATCCTGTCTCGAAAAGACAAAACAAAACAAAAAAATAAAAATAAAAAATAAAAAATTAAATGTTTAGCTGGGCATGGTGGCGCATGCCTTTAATCCCAGCACTCAGGAGGCAGTGGCAGGCAGATCTCTGTAAGTTCAAGGCCAGCATGGTCTACAGAGTGAGCTCCAGGCCAGCTGGGACTAAAAGGAGACCCTGTTTGAAAAAGACCAAAAAAAAAGAAAAAATTAAATGTTTAAAATTTATTTTTATTTTATGTGTGTTTTGCATCCACGTGTTCAGTGCCCACGAAAGTCAGAAGAGGGTGTCAGATACCTATTTCCCTACTATTGGTCAGGGCACAAGTCTGTGGCCTGACCACTTAGGCTTACTCCATCCTTCTAATGACTGAGTGATCATGAAGCCCCATCAGAGCCAGTGCGTCTGTTCTAGGCCAAGCACGCACTGCTAGACAAATGTTCTACCACTGAACTTCACCCTGATGTCTTCTTGGGTTTTCTAAGACAAGACCTAAGTTGCCTAGGCTGGCCTCAAACTTAAGATCTTCTGCCCTTAGCCACTCAGGCAGCTGGAATTATGTGTGTACCCCCAGGCTTGGTTCAGTGCACAACTCTTCCAGAAGCTGTCCCTCCTGTCCCCAGGGTTCCCTAGGCTTGGAGGAAAGCTGAGAGCTACTTGGTGCCTGGCCAACAGGAGAAGACACAGGGTCTGCTGTGCCCATGGCCAAAAGCTCCTTAATCATTTTGGACATGTAAACCAGCAGATTAGCATGCCTGCTTCAGTGCTGGAGTTGGTTTCTGACCCGCAAGTTCTATGAGACTTTGCCAGATACGTATGTCCACAGTTCAAAGCCTACATCTCCCTGAAGACTGGCCCAGCAGCAAACTTACAGAGCTCCTGCTTCCCATTGGAGGCCTGACAGCCAACTCTTTAAGGAAGAGGGCAGAGCCTTGTGTAGCCTGGTGCAGGGCTCCCAGTCCATCCTCAGAGGCGAGGAAAAGTGGGAGGGTGGGGACCAGGAACTGAAGGCTCCCGGGAGCCAATTACCAAGTCACTGTCAAGAGCCACAAATAAAGACTTCCTCAAAATGTTTGCTTCCCAAACTTTTTTTTTTTTGGTCTTTTCGAGACAGGGTCTCCCTGTAGCCCCAGCTGACCTGGAACTCACTCTGTAGACCAGGCTGGACTTGAACTCACAAAGATCCGCCTGCCTCTGCCTCCCAAGTGCTAGGATTAAAGGCGTGCGCCACCACACCCAGCTAAACATTTAATTTTTTTTATTTTCTATTATTATGACGTGCTTTTCTCGTGTCATTTTGTAAGTGAGGGGACCATGGCTATGCAAGTGACTTGTGAAGGTCATATACCTAGAGAGTGGTGGGCAGGCAGGGTGGTTCAGAGCTGTGTTATGACCTTTGCTCCCAGCATCACACAGGACCCCACCCATGGCTGTCCCTCAGCTATGGCTACCACTCCAGACAGAACTCTAGATTAAGTTTTTTTTTTTTTTTGGTCTTTTTGAGACAGGGTCTCCCTGTAGCCCCAGCTGTCCTGGAACTCACTCTGTAGACCGGGCCGGCTTTGAACTCACAAAGATCCGCCTGCCTCTGCCTCCCAAGTGCTAGGATTAAAGGTGTGCGCCACCATGCCCGGCAAGTTTTAACTTTATACAGTGGAAATTTGGATGAACTCTTGTTTTTTTTTAACGTTTCATTCAAGAGTTCTATTGCTCAGAATTTATAAAAGAAATACCAATAAAGATATATGGATAAGGATGCTTATTACAGGATAAGTATAATAAAACTTTGTAACCAAACTAAATGTCCAACAAGACTGATGAGAAAGCATGAGGTATTTACATACATCAAAATAATACTGATGGGGGAAATTGCTCTGCTCTTTTGATGAGTGAAAGAGGGAGAAAGTTACACTTGAGAAATAAAGCCATGAAGGCACCCAGGAAAGGAGACAGGGGAAAGAGGAGCCAACGCCCTCTCCAGTGCCTGTCATTTGTGTTATTTCTGCCCTACCAGACTTTCTGCCTAAGTAGATATTACTCTCCTAATAGTAAAAGAAAGCTGTTAGTTTCCTAAAACAGCTGTCACTACTACACTATTCAACTAGAAGCTCTTAGACAACAGATCCCTGAGGATTCTGTGCGTTCACTGTGATTCTCAGAAGACCACGCACGGCTCCAGAAGCAGAGAAATAAGAACCATCCTCGTTAAAAGACAGCTTGTTCCACGAGTACAAGGAAACTGTGGAAAGGCAGAGCCTCTCAGTGCATCCAAGTGAATACCTTCTGTCTCTCCAGCCCCGCTTGTAAAACAGCCAGGCACCCCCCTTCAGTCCAGTGGTGCCAACAAGCACTAAAGGTTGATCAAATAAGGATGCACAATTCAAACATTTACTTTTCAAAAAGTTTATCATACACAAACAAGCACAGGAGAAGAGGGGTTCAAGTTCAAGCCAATTCATTTGCTCAGTGCCTCTAGGGAACACAAGCATCCATCCATCCAGGATCCGCCCATGGCGGGGGTAGCTCCCCTTGGCAATGGAAGACTGTGGCTGTGCCATGATTGGCTGCGAAAACCACTCTCGGGTAAGTATAACCACAGACATCAATAGAAAGGTCAGGATCTAGGTGACAGGTCCAGGGAGAGTAACTTGGCACAATAGACCCTAACCCAAGTGACAGAATGTATGAATTCCATGGGAGGGGTATGGGAGGGTGCTAGTGGAGAAGCGTGTATAAAGGCAATTAACAATGATTGAAACACACAAAATTCAATTAAAATAAAAAATAATAAAATAAAAAAAAAAAAAGAAAGGTCAGGATCCCGAGTGGGCCCAGAGCAGTGTGCACAGGGAAGGGAACTGAGGGAAAGTTGTGTGTGCACAGGATCCATGGGTGACTGTAGGGACGTCCTGGCCAAACACCACAGTTCGAGAACCAAGGGAGGCAATTCAGAGAAAACTTCAGATTAGTATGGCAACAATAATGCTTCCTTAGATTCCAAGAGACAGTTTGGATTTAATGTTTTTTCCTTAAATAGTTGCCCACAAGGGAGGAAAATTAGTTTCATATCTGACAGCCCTGAGCAGAGACATCAGGCATAGTTAACTTAAGCTAAACAGTTAGTCAGTCCTTGGAAGCAGATCTCCCAGCTCCTAGGATGCCAGAGCCAGGTTACAGCAGTATACTTGGTACTGGACACACAAAAGTACAAAGAGCCATTGGCTGTGGTAGTGCACACCTTTAATTCCTGCACCTGAGAGGCTTAGGCAGGAGGATCTCTGTGAGCTACAGACCAGCTAGGACTAGCTAGAGATACTGTTCCACCCCCCCAAAAAAGACAAAGATGCCCCTCATCTGGAGCCCAGGACTTGCTGGGGATGCCATTGAGGTAAATGCGAAGAACTCCAGGAACTCAGGAGCAGGTCCGAGAGGCCCCCCACATGGAAGAACAGTGTGTGAAGGGTGAAGAGGAGCACACGAAAGGCGTGGGAGGCAAGAAGCCCACAGCATGGAATCCATGTGCCTAGACAGGTGAGACTTGAGGCTACAGAGGTCATCATAAGTCTATGCATGGAGGTCCTTTGCTGGGCTCAGGAAGTGGCTTGAGCCTAGCACCAGAGCTTCTCCAAGCTGGGAAGAACCACTATTTCTCAAAGCTGTATCAGGCACACATGTGAAAACATGTCCACTGACAAAATGAGAAATATATCACAGGTAACAGTTAACATTTCACTGTGGTATCACGTCTGTAATCCTAGCAATTAGGGAATAGAGGCTGGACAGAATTCAAGGCCAGCTTGGACTACTCTATTACTTTTTGAGTGCTGTGAAACAATACCTACCAAAAGCAACTTAAGGCAGGCAGGGTTTATGTTGGCTCACATATGAACAGACAGCCTATCATGACAGGGACGGCATGATGGGAGGAGTGTGAGGCAACACTCAGGAACCACAGATGAATCCATGCTAGTGCACTCTGCTTCCTCCTTTATTCAGTCTAGGGCTCCAGCCCATTGTCACCAAGGTCTGAGCAAAGGAATTGCCCTGGAGTCCTGGTTCTTTCCAAAGGCAAAGAATTGAATGCCCAAAGAAGAATGAAGGAAAGCCCCAGAAGGGGTATAAGCAGGCTTTTAATGAGGCAGAGAGTAAAGAGCAGGAGCTAGGGCCACCTGTCAGCTGGGGTGTCCAGAGCTGACAGACCACCAGGTGACTTCTGGGATGTTGTTGTTATTATTATTATTGTTTTTTGGTCTTTTTGAGACAGGGTCTCCCTGTAGCCCCAGCTAACCTGGAACTCACTATGTAGATCAGGCTGGCCTTGAACTCATAGAGATCCGCCTGCCTCTGCCTCCCGAGTGCTGAGATTAAAGGCATGCGCCACCATGCCTGGCTATTATTATTTTTTTATGTGTATGAGTGTACTGTCTGCATGTAGGTTGGTGCACTGATGTCGTGCAATGCCACAGAGGTCAGAAGAGGGCGTTGGATTCCCCTGGAACTGGAGTTAAAGACAGTTCTTAGAAGCCATGTGGGTGCTGGGAATCGAACCTGGGTCCTCTGCTGCAAGAGCAGTAGGCACTCTTTTTTTTTTTTTTTGGTCTTTTAGAGACAGGGTCTCCCTGTAGCCCCAGCTGTCCTGGAACTTACTCTGTTGACCAGGCTGGCCTTGAACTCACAAAGATCCGCCTGCCTCTGCCTCTCAAGTGCTAGGATTAAAGGCGTGCACCACCACGCCAGGCCTAGCAGTCAGCACTCTTAACCACTGAGCCATCTCTCCAGCTCCGTGGGCTGGTTTTTTATAGGGTCCTCAGGTCCTTCTCTCTTTTGCTTCCTTCTTCCAACACTATTTGTGGCTCGTATGGATCTCGCATGGATAGAGACAACTGCTGATCTTGTCAGGTGGCCAGTGTTACTTTTTGCTGTATAGCCTTGTTTCTGACACATTCCCAGAGTTAGGTGGGAATATTTTCTCACCCCTCCTGACCTTTGTCCTAAGTGCCTACCCTTAGCTAACACCTAACACAGTCATCCACATTCATGGTAAGTTTTCAGTTAGATCTTTCTGGAAACACAGTCATAGACAAACAGGGAAGTGTTTTCAAGGTGATTCTAAATTCAGTAGACAATGGAGATTACCACTGATATACAGCAATGATATACAGCAAGTTCTCTTTTTAAAAACGAAAACAAGCTGGGCATGGCGGTGCACGTCTTTAATCCCAGCACTCGAGAGGCAGAGGCAGGTGGATCTCTGTGAGTTCAAGGCCAGCCTGGTCTACAGGGCTAGTTCCAGGCCAGCTGGGGCTACAGGGAGACCCTGTTTCAAAAACTGCAAAAAAACCCAAACAACAACAACAACAACAAAAAACACGAAAACAAAGGGCTGGCAGGATGGCTTAGCAGGTAAAGGCACCTACTGCCAAGTCTGACAACCTGATTTCAAACCCTGTCAAATACATGGTGAAAGCAGAGAACTGACTCTCAGAACATGTCTATTGATCTTATATGTACACTGCTGTAGCTCATGCACACATGCCTACACACAAAAAATAAAAATGTAATAAAAATTAAAAGGACAAAAAGAAAACAAAACCCAAAGAAACCATAACAGTTTGCTGTGCTCTTGGCACCAAAGCAAACTAAGCAGTCAGGAGTGTTAGAAATAAAATGCACACATTTAATCCTAGCACTCAGGAGGCAGAGCAAGCAGATCTGAGTTCAAGGCCATCCTGGTCTACAGAGAGAATTCTCGGACAGCTGGAGCTCCAGGGAGAACCTGTCTCAAAAAGACAAAAATAAATTAATTAATTAAAAAAAAAATCTGAGGCCCAAGGACTCCCACAAAAAACATGTGGACAAAGCAAAAGTAACTCATCAAGACACATTTTACTTTTGCAGAAGAGTGTATTGCATGGTAAGCTCCAACAAGTACACACTGGACCCAGAGGCTTGGGGGCTTTTATCCCTAATGCAAGAGAACTCTGTTTTCCCCCCATTGGCTGGGGTCCAACCTCATAGTTCTCTGGTTGGCTAGTTTAATTTGTGCGGAGGGAGAAGTGCTCCACTACTCCAGGCTACCATGCTCAGGATGCATCACCTTTCTCATAGGGTGGTTTGATTAAAAGATTAGGATTCTCTGTCAAAAACCAGGTTTGAAAGAAAAGATTAATATCTACTGTTTATTTTTTTTGTTTTTTTTTGAGACAGGGTCTCCCTAGAGCCCCAGCTGGCCTGGAACTCTGTAGACCCGAACCCGGGTCCTCTACGAGAGCAGTCAGCGCTCGTAACTGCTGAGCCATCTCTCTAGCCCCGATATCTACTGTTTTTTATAAGACACTGCAACCCAACAGGGCCTGTTATCTGTGGCAATCCAGACAGGCAAGACAGGCTGTTAAAGTGCTTCATCCTTGCACTGCTGCTTCTGCCACATGCTCCGCTCACAGTTCTGCTTCACACGGGGACCAGAAACACGGAGCCAATTGTTCAATGACTGGGTTCCCTGAAACCATGAGCCCCACCCCCAAATTCCTCCTCTTTGTTTCTGTAGGGCATTTTTGGTCTTGATAACACAAAATGTCATTAGAAAACTGGTGCCAAAGAAGTGGGGCTGTTGCTATGACTAAAACTGACGGAGTGATTCCTAGGTCTTCAGAACTGGTTTATGGGAGGACCACGGAAGAGATGGTGAGCTCTCAATCTTCCCCTAGGAAGATGTACCCAGAGCTTAATGAGTGATTCTGGGGCCTCACATCAGAATGCCAACAGGAATAAAGATGGTAACTGGACAGTTAACTCTTGTTATTGTCTGCCCCATCGACCCCTCCTCCTCTATTAAAATAGGCGTTAGCAAGTTGGCTCAGCTTGCTGCCAAGCATGATAAACCCTGGAACCCACATGGTAGAAAGAGGGCCAATTCCAAGTTATCTTCTGTGTTCCACATGTGTGTTGTGTCCTGTCCCCTTCCACTATAAATAAACAAAGGAATATTGACAGTGAAGGTCGGACTTGTGAATTTCAGATGGGAATGAGGTATTGGGAATGGTACAAGCTGTTTGTGTTACATTCTTTCAAAGGAGTTCATCTTATTTTGTCCAAGTCCTGAAACTTTGTGGGAGGTTGTTTAAAGATGTCCAACTAATTAAGACAGCACAGCAGTCAAGTCTGTGGCATGGTTACTGCTAGCTTCTTTGAGCCACGCTTACAATGAGAATTGGGAGCAAAAATCAGAATAGACATCTGAAAAGCACACATTCTAGCCAGAAAGGGAACCAGTTAAAAGTTGTGCACATGGAAGGTAGTCCTGCCAAGAAAGAGGAGTGCCAGTAAGAAATCAAGCACTTCATACTGAGACAACAGGAGGTAAAACTTCAGGGCATTCCAGGAACCAGGCAGAGCCTACTCACCCATTGCAGGTTGCAGGATAGAAAATTGTAAAGGCGTGGTGGCCCACACCTTTAATTCTAGCACTTGGGAGTCAGAGGCAGGTGGATCTTGTGAGTTCAAGGCCAGCCTGGTTTACAGAGTGAATTCCAGGACAGCTGGGGCTACAGGGAGACCCTGTCTTGAAAAGACAAAATGAAACAAAAGACAAAGAGTTCTGATCCTTCTTTTTAACCAGTGGGGAGACCCTGTTTTGTTATTTTCCAAAAAAAAAAAAAAAAAATTATAAACTCAGCTGAAAACTCTTAAGAAGAGAACCACAAGAGCTGGGGCGCTAGGTCAATGGACAAAGTGCTCGCTTTGTAATCATGGACCCAAGTTTGGAAACCCAGTATCTATAAAAAAATTGGGTGAGTACAGTGGCCTACCTATAACCCCAGTACTCAGCAGGTAGAGGCCGAGGGTTCCCTGGGAAAGCTGTTTTAGCTCGACTCTGAGTTCAGAAAGAAATCTTGTCTCAGTAAATAAAGTGGAGGGCAAACGAGGAAGACACTGGAGGTTAACTCCTGGCCTATCCATACACACACACACACACACACACATACACTCACACACCCTGGAGGGTTGGGGGAGAAAAAAAGAGGGGGAAACTGTTCTGCCTGCCAAGGGCCACCTAGGGGAATAATTTTCCCAACTTCAGCCACCAAGCACTCAGGCCGCTGTACCCATGTTGCTATGTGACACTGGTTTTGCTGGCATAAAGCAAGCAAGAGTAATGGGATCATACAGGCCTCCACCCAGTTATTAAGAAAGAACTAGGAGGCCAAGCAATGTGTCCCAAGGTCACACTCCCAGCAGGGAGTCCTTAAGAGGGCAATGTGTGAAACCAGAGCTGTGCTGGGGTCCCCAAGACATTGAAGATGCCAGGGATAGAAAATGTTCACTAAGAAAAGGAGCCAGAGAGTAAAGCAAGCCAGGAGAGATGCTACAAGGAAGGTGCTGCCCCAGCTCACTGGAGTGCAACCAGTCTGATCCAAATGCTAGACACGCAGCCACAGAGGTTAATGCTTACCATGCAGGGATTGGTCTCACTTTGGTCCAGTCCTTCCTTGCTATTCCCTTGCATTTGTATATTGGAAATAGGGACTCAGAGAGAAGACTATGAACTTGAGTTTTTGAAAAATTTGGAACTCCTGGAGATAGACCGAATGAATTTTCTATTATGAGAAACTTTCTGTCAGACATGGGTAGAAGACTATGGTTTAAAATAACCGCGTGGGGCCAGTGAAATGACTCCTTGGAGAAACACACCGGAACACACATAAAGGGGGAAGGAGAGAACCAGCTTCCCTAAGTCATCTTCTGACCTCCATGTACACTCTGGCACACGTGCCCCTGCCCTCACACACAAAATGTGAATACTTTAAAATATTTTATTTTAATTTTATGTGTATGAGTATATTCCTGTATGGTTTTTTTTAATTATTTATTTATTTTTATGTGTATGAATGTATTGTCTGCATGCAGGTCTGCGCACCCATGTGGTGCAATGCTGCGGAGGTCAGAAGAGGGTGTCGGATTCCCCTGGAACTGGAGTTCTCCTGAAATTGGAGTTACAGACGGTTCTCAGCTGCCATATGGGTGCTGGGGATCGAACCCAGGTCCTCTGCAAGAGCGGTCAGCACTCTTAACCGCTAGGCCATCCCTCCAGCCCCTATTCCTGCATGTTTGTAAGTACACCCAGGTCATGCAATGTCCACGGAAGTTAGAAGGGTCTTGGATCCCCTGGAACTGGAGTTATGTTTTTTAGCTACCATGTGGGTAGAATGTAGTTAGACTCCTGGTGCCCAGCCATTACAAGGTGGTGATTTGGGATGCTGTAGGCAGCCCAATCTGTGGTGACTAGTCACACTGCAACAGGAAACCACAACAGCCACATCCAACAGACCCAGAAGAATCTGGAAAAAGGGTCTTATTAATCCTCCATAAACTTGCAATGAAGAGGGCATCAGATTCCCCTGGAACTGGAGTTAAAGATGGTTCTCAGCTGCCATGTGGGTGCTGGGAATCAAACCCAGGTCCTCTGCAAGAGCAGTTGGCATTCTTAACCATTGAACCATCTCTCCAGCCCCAAGTACATGTATTTTTATAAATTTATATTATTTGCATATGTGTATTACCTTCATGTATGTAAGAGTCATGCCACATCCAACAGACCCAGAAGAATCTGGGAAAAGGGTCTTATTAATCCTCCATAAACTTGCAATGAAGAGGGCATCAGATTCCCCTGGAACTGGAGTTAAAGATGGTTCTCAGCTGCCATGTGGGTGCTGGGAATCAAACCCAGGTCCTCTGCAAGAGCAGTTGGCACTCTTAACCATTGAACCATCTCTCCAGCCCCAAGTACATGTATTTTTATAAATTTATATTATTTGCATATGTGTATTACCTTCATGTATGTAAGAGTCATGCAATGCCTGAGGAGGTCAGAAGAGGATGGTGGATCCCCTGGAACTGGAGTTAGGGGACAGTTGTTAGCCACCACGTGGGTACTTGGAATTGAACCGTGGTCTTCTGTAAGAGCAACCAATGTTTTTACCCACTAGTTTATTTTTTTTTTTAACTTTTTATTTTTGTATGTGTATGAATGTACTGTCTGCATGTAGGTTTGTGCACCCATGTTGTGCAATGCCTCAGAGGTCAGAAGAGAGTCTTGGATTCCCCTAGAACTGGAGTTCTCCTAGAATTGGAGTTACAGACAGTTCTTAGCCGCCATGTGGGTGCTGGGGATCGAACCCGGGTCCTTTGCAAGAGCAGTCGGTGCTCTTAACCGCTAGGCTATCTCTCCAGCCCCCCCCCCCACTAGTTTATTTCTTTATTGATGACTTGTATGGCTGAATTGTGGCTTTAAAGAGGGTAAGTTAAGGTCTTCCCCTGCCACTGTGGAGGAAAATGTTCTGGCGTGTTCAAGATTAGGCTCCACCCACAATCCACTGCCATGGCCAAAGATATTGCTGCTGGAGGTGTAATGGACGTTAACCCCGCTTTACAAGAGGAGCTGAAGAATGCCCTCATCCATGAGGGCCTAGCAAGTGATTGGCTGCAGTTGTGTAGTGTTTAAGGAATATGACAAATAATCTCAGACCAAGGATGTCACTGAAGAACACTTCAAATGCAAGAAATGAACAAATAAAAAGTTTGGCTCCCTGGGTGTGGTGGCGCACGTCTTTAATCCTAGCACTCCGGAGGTGAAGGTAGGCAATCTTTGTGAGTTTAGGGCCAGCCTGATCTACAGAGTGAGTTCCAGGATAGCTGGGGCTACAGGGAGACCCTGTCTTGAAAAGACAAAAAAAAAAAAATTTACTAGTCCAAATAACCAATCTCCAATCATAAGTCAATTCCTTGGTTGCAAGGAAGAAACAAAATCTTCTATCAACTTAGCATCTGGAGTATAGGAAGCTTTTTTAAATTTTTTCATTTATTTTATTTTTCTTTTATGTGCATGAGTGTTTTGCCTGTATGCATGTGAATGTACCACGTGCATGGAATGCCCATGGAGTCCAGAAGATGGTATCAAATCCCCTGGAACTGGATTTATAGATGGTTGTTATCCTCCTTGTGGGTCCTGGGAACTGAACTTGGGTCCAAGAGCAGCCAGTGCTCTTAACTGCTGAGCCATCTCTCCAGCTCCAAGAAGCTTTCTTTTAGCATGTGTGTGTCAATATCCTGTCCATAAGTGAGTGCCAGGCACAGGAACCCCAAATATGCATTCTCTAGCTTAAACTGCAATTCCTTTTTATTCTCAAAAGTCTTAAGACTATCTTTAAAATTAAAACTATTGTAAAAATAGGCATGGTGACACACACTTGTCATCTCAGCACACAGGAAGCAGAAGCAGGAGGATCAGAAGTTCGTCACCATCAGCTCTATGGGGAGTTCGAGGTCAGTGTGCTCTCTATGAGGCCCTATTTCACACAAACCAACCTACCAAGGCAATGTCCACAAATAAAACTGTTATCTAAGTCTATAGGTCAGGAAATGAAGTTATAACTGTATTAGGAAGAATATGAAAGGCCATCTCAGTGCTTCAAATGAAGCACCAAATGAGGAAGGGAATCATTCTAGCATCCAGACTCCATGCCAGCCAAGTGAAGAATGGTACTGGCTAGTTAAGAGTCATCACTACTTCCTGTACTGCCAAAGATTTCCCAGCCAAGGACTGGAAGAAATCCAAACGTCAAGGGCATAGTTGAAGGTGGCTCACGGGACAAAAGGAAAAAATTGGAAGAAAGGAAAAGAGCAAGGTGGACAGGCTATTTTACTCCCTTTGGGGAATCTATTCTCCATTACTGAGTCCAGTTAAAGCATGTCATGTAATTTAACAAAAAGAAGAAACAATCTGCTGAGCATGTCTATAATCCCAGAGGCAGAGGAAAAAGGATCACTGCAAGTTCAAGGCCATCTTGTTCTATATAGCAAGTTCCAAGGCAGCCAAACACAGGGAAACCTTGTCTCAAACAGTCAAAGGAAAAAGTAACTCTGGGAATCAAATGGAACATGTCTGATTAAACAGATAACTCACTTCTNTCATTCTTAACACGCTAGGCCCATACCATCAACCTATTCCTGCATGTTTGTAAAGTACACCAGTCATGCAATGTTCCACGGAAGTTAGAGGGTCTTGGAATCCCCCTGGAACTGGGTCGTTATGTTTTTTAAGACTACCGGGGTGATTGATAAATTTAGAATTGTGTAGAATGTAGTTAGACTCTGGTGCCCAGCCATTACAATGTATGGTGGTGATTTGGGATGCTTGTAGCGCAGCCCACAATCTTGGTTGGTGACTGTTCACCCCTTGCAACAGGAAACCACAACAGCCACATCCAACAGACCCAGAAGAATCTGGAAAAAGGGTCTTATTAATCCTCCATAAACTTGCAATGAAGAGGGCATCAGATTCCCTGGAACTGGAGGAGTTTTAAAGATTGGTTTCTAGCATGCATGCATGGGTGCTGGAATCAAATCCAGGGTCTCTGCAAGAGCGTTACCCTAGGCATTCAAAATTGCCTTCCACACAATCTTATATTGTATAAATTTATATTATTTTGCATAGTGTATTACACTTCATGTATGTTAAAGTCATGCCCATGGCCAACAGACCCAGAAGAATCTGGGAAAAGGTCCTTATTAATCCCCATAAACGTTGCAATGAAGGGGCATCAGATTCCCCTGGAACTGGAGGTTAAAGATGTGTTTCAGCTGCCATGGGGTGGCTGTGAATCAAACCCATGTCCTTGAAAGAGAGTTGGCACTCTTAACCATTGGGGAACCATTCTCTCCAGCACCAAGTATGATTTTTTAATTTTTTATTTCCATGTTCTTATTATTTTAGTTTTTTTAATTTTTTTTGGATGTCATGGTGGCATGCCATGAGGAGGTCACAGATAGGATGGTGGAATCCCTGGAACTGGAGTGGGACATGTTACCCCACGGTGTGGGTATCTTGGAATTTGAACCGTGGTCTCTGTCAAGAGCAAACCAATGTTTTTACCCACTAGTTATTTTTTTTTTAACTTTTTATTTTTGTATGTATGAAGTCTGTCTGCTTGTAGGTTTGTGCACCCATGTTGTGCAATGCTTCAGAGGTCAGAAGAGTCTTGGATTCCCCTGGAACTGGAGTCTCCAGAATTGGAGTTACACGACAGTTCTTAGCCGCCATGTGGGTGCTGGGGATCGAACCCGGGTCCTTGCAGCGAGTCGGTCTCTTACCGCTAGGCTATCTCTCCATCCCCCCCCCCCCTAGTTTTTTCTTCTTATTGATGACTTGTATGGGCTGATGTGGCTTTAAAGAGGGTAAGTTAAGGTCTTCCCCTGCCACTGTGGAGGAAAATGTTCTGGCGTGTTCAAGATTAGGCTCCACCCACAATCCACTGCCATGGCCAAAGATATTGCTGCTGGAGGTGTAATGGAATGTTAACCCCGACTTTACAAGAGGAGCTGAAGAATGCCCTCATCCATGAGGGCCTAGCAAGTGATTGGCTGCAGTTGTGTATTGTTAAGGAACTATGGACAAGGATATCTCAGATCCAAGATGTCACTGAAGAAAACTTCCTCAAATGCAAAAAGGAAATGAACAAATAAAAAGTTTGCTACCTGGGTGTGGTGTCGCAACGCTTTAATCCTAGCAACTCCGAAGGTTGAAGGTAGCAATACTTTGTGATGCTTTAGGGACCAGCCTGACTCTCAGTAGTGAGTTCCAGGATAGCTGGGGGCTACAGGGGTACCTTTCTGAAGAAACAAAAAAAAAAAAAAAAAAAAAAAAAAAAGTTTGGTCTATTTCCTGAGAGGGGCTCATTGTAATAAAACAAAAAAGCTGGCTGTTCTTACAGAAGGACACCTGGATTTGAATCGTCAGCAACCCACATGGTGGCTAAGAACCATTCTACTAACCAGTACCAGGGGTTCTGACTCCCTTGTCCCTCCCCAGGCACTGCACATCACAAGTGCACTTAAACTACAATGTACTATCATAAATTAAAAACAAAATAAAAAAAAAAAAAAAAAATTTGCCAGGTTGTAGTGGCACATGGCTTTCAGTCCTATGGAATGGGAGGCAGAGGCAGGACGGATCTTTTGTGAGTTAAAGGCCAGCCTGGTCTACAGATGAGGGTTAAAGTACAGAACTGGGACATGGGGACCTGTCTGAAACACGACCAAAAAAAAAAAAAACGGATTACGTTAAGGGCGAGAGGATGGGTCAGGTGGTGAAGGCAACACGGGCGCGTGCCTTGCCAGAAGACCTGAGTGCAGGGCTTCCGCAACCAAGTCGGGCGGACACAATTGCCGTGTATCGCAATTCCAGGGGAGGTTCAAACACCACTCTGGCTGCGTCCATGGAATCACCGGTACAGACAGCATGCAACAAATAACAAATAATAAAAAAAAAATACACATAAATAAAAAAAAATAAATTTTTGGAGGGGTGGAGATGGCTCAGCAGTTAAGAGTGTGCAACTGTTCTTGCAAAGACCTGGGTTCATTCCCACACCCACAGAGCAGCTAAGTGAACCATCGTCTTATTTGTTATTGATTTATTTATTTTTTTTCATTTTAGACAGTGCCCTTTCTCCCTGAGTCCCAGCTGTCCCTGGAACTCCCCTTGATAGACAAGGCTGGCCTTGAACTCACAAAGATCGCCTGCCTCTGCTCCCAAGTGTGCTAGATTAAGGCGTGCGCCACCATGCCCGCCTGAAGAACCATCTTTAACAGGACGTGGTGGCACGCTTTTAATCCTAACACTCAGGAGGCAGAGGCAGGCGGATCTCTGTGAGTTTCAAGGCATCACATAGTCTTATAGGGTGCAGTCTCAGCTAGCCTGGGGGCTGCAGGGAGACCCTGTCTCAACAAACAAACAAACCCCAAACAAACGTCTTTAAAAAAAGAAAAGCTGGGGCTGGAGAGATGGCCTATGCGGTTAAGAGCGCCGACCGCTCTTACAGAGGACCGCGGGTTCGATCCCCAGCACCCACATGGCGGCTGAGAACCGTCTGAGCTCCAATTCCAGGAGAACTCCAGTTCCAGGGGGAATCCGAGACCCTCTTCTGAACTCCGCGGCGTTGCATGACACGGGTGCACAGACCTGCATGCAGACAGTACTCATACACATACAGAAATAACTAAAATTTAAAAAAAAAAAAAAAAAAAAAGAAAAGCTAAGTTGAGGTCCTAACCCCCAGCACCTCAGAATACCACTGTAAGTGAATAGGGGCACTGCCGATGGACGGTGTCAGGGTGAGGTTATACTGGAAGAGGATGGGCCCTAATCCAACAACCAGTTTCCCAATGAGAGACATTTTCATAAAGGTACATGGCCAGAAAAAGACGACATGAACACACACATGGAGGGTGGCCATGTGACAACAAAGGCTGAAGAGAACTGGGGGCATCTATGACCCAAAGAACATGAAGAGTTCTGACAAACACAGGAAGGGAGAAGAGTTGAGCTGTGGGAGGATTCTCCCTTACAGGGTTCAGAAGGGAACACCTGGGCCTTGGACTGATACTCTCAAGAATTATGAGACAGGTTCCTGATCTTTTTTTTTTTTTCTTTTTTTCTATGTGTATGAATGTACTGTCTGCATGCAGGTTTGTGCACCCGTGTCATGCAATGCCGCGGAGGTCAGAAGAGGGTGTCAGATTCCTCTGGAACTGGAGTTCTCCTGGAATTGGAGTTACAGATGGTTCTCAGCCGCCATGTGGGTGCTGGGGATCGAACCCGGGTCCTCTGCAAGAGCAGTCGGCACTCTTAACCGCTAGGCTCTCTCTCCAGCCCCGGGTTCCTGATCTTTTAAGACATCCAGCTGTGGAACTTTGTTCCAGCAGTCCTAGCAAACTAACAGAATCTTTAACAGTCTTCCCTAAGGCCTTCCCAGTAGAAATATAACGAAAATGAAACAAGTACTCAACACTATTCCTCAACAGAGAAATACAAATTCAACCCAGAGTGTCTCCTCAGCATGTACAAGACATTGGGTTTGATCTTTAGCACTGAAATATAGTGAGGATAATTCTTAAAAACTCATGACATTGAGTGACAAATGTTCATAAGTACTCAAAAGGTTAAAATCTAGCACAGACAACACCTTTAGCGGGTGAGGGCATGAAGCAACCAGAGCTCGGCACTGCTGTTGACCATGTAAAATGTCAGACTCATGGTGGCAAACAGATCTACTTGTGATCCAGCAACCCCATTCCTATGTATTTAACCAAGAAAAATGAAAATATATATTCATGAAAGGATGGGTTCAAGAATATGGGAACAACCCAAGAGCCCATCATGAGGAAAAAGAACACCCATTACCTGCTTACGTATGACAGTGAAAAGAAACAAAACACAGGCTCAGGAGGACCTCAGAAACACTTCATTAAGCAAAAGAAAACAGCCCCCACTAAATACACACAGCAAATGGCACTTCTACAAAGCACAAAAATGGATACAACTAAGGTAAATGCAAGTCAGAAAAGGCTGTTGCAAAAGTAACTGTTTCAAAATGAACACAACCGGACATGAAGCAATGGCTTGTTTTGAGTAGGGGTCACACGAGTATAATTTTTAGAACTAACTTGAACATTTACGATGCTACAACTCAAAGTGGAGAAGTCCAATGCATGATCCAGGTGAAAATCACCAGTGGATTAATTATCACACAGAAGATGGTGGGGAATATTAGTGTGATGCAGAAAGAAATTCTGTATGTACCAGGGCAGTCACCACCTACCCTGTGGCTACCCATTGGTGTATTCCCAGCAAAGTGGCAGTTACAGGTCTTCTAATATGATGCACTATCCTCTACATATTCTTTTTTTTTTTTTTAATTAAAAAAAAAATTTTTTTTTTTATTATTTATGTGTATGAATGTACTGTCTGCATGCAGGTTTGTGCACCCGTGTCGTGCAATGCCGTGGAGGTCAGAAGAGGGTGTCAGATTCCCCTGGAACTGGAGTTCTCCTGGAATTGGAGTTACAGACGGTTCTCAGCCGCCATGTGGGTGCTGAGGATCAAACCCGGGTCCTCTGCAAGAGCAGTCGGCACTCTTAACCGCTAGGCCATCTCTCCAGCCTCCTCTACATATTCTTGACAAAAAACCTATAGTTCAATGTAATAATCATGCCACAACACCAAACTGCTAACAAAGAAACTATATGTACTTAACTGATATGACCACACAAGGCAGAAAAATTCATATATAGGATACCTTGCAAGACAGATGGCTTCAACTCAAAGTCAGTATCATGAGGGAAAAACAAAGAGGCAAGATTGATTTTTAATAAAAAGAGGTCTGGGGCTGGAGAGATAGCCTAGCGGTTAAGAGCACCGACTGCTCTTGCAGAGGACCCGGGTTCGATCCCCAGCACCCACATGGCGGCCGAGAGCCGTCTGAAACTCCAATTCCAGGAGAACTCCAGTTCCAGGGGAATCCGAGACCCTCTTCTGACCTCCGCGGCATTGCACGACACGGGTGTACAGACTTGCATGCAGACAGTACATTCATACACATACAGAAATAAGTAAAATAAAAAATAAAAAATAAAAAAAAAAGAACCGTCTATAACTCCAATTCCAGGAGAACTCCAGTTCCAGGGGAATCCGACACCCTCTTCTGACCTCCGCGGCATTGCATGACACGGGTGCACAAACCTACATGCAGACAGTACATTCACATACAGAAATAAATTAAAAAAATAAAAAAATAAAAAAAAAAATAAAGAGGTCTGGTGGCGCACACCTTTAATCCCAGCACTCAGAAGGCAGAGGCGGGTGGATCTCTGTGAGTTCCAGGCCAGCTGGGACTAAAGGGAGACCCTGCCTATGACCCTGCCTATAAATAAATAAATAAATAAATAAATAAATAAATAAATAAATAAATAAATAAAATGCCACATGCAATATATAAACGTTAAGTCCCAGTTTAGGGGGAAAAAAGACATAAAAGCATTCTCAGGTCATTTGTGCAAATTCAAATCTCTGAACTAGGTATTAGATGTTCTGGAAGTATACATCTTTAGTATTATTCAGTGTGGGTTAGGTTTTCTTTTTTGCTTTTGTATAGGACCTAAATTTCTAAAACTAATTTATTTATTTATTTTATTTTATTTATTTATGTGTATGAATGTACTGTCTGAATGTAGATCTGTGCACCCGTATCGTGCAATGCCGCGGAGGTCAGAAGAGGGTGTCGGATTCCCCTGGAACTGGAGTTCTCCTGGAATTGGCATTATGGACGGTTCTCAGCCACCATGTGGGTGCTGGGGATCGAACCCGGGTCCTCTGCAAGAGCAGTAGGTTCTCTTAACCGCTAGGCCATCTCTCTAGCCCAACTAATTTATTTTTATATTATATGTGTATGAGTATTTTGTAGGCATGTATGTCACTGTACCACACGCATGCCATGCCCACAGAAGCCAGAAGAGCATGCAGGGTCCCCAAGAACTGAAGTTATGGATAGTTTGTTAGCTGCCATATGGGTACTGAGAACTGAACCTGGGTCCTCAGAATAGCCAGTACTGCTCCAGCTACTTGTTTTTGAAACAGGTCTTGCTATGTAGTTCAGGCTGACCCTTGAACTTGCAATCTAATGTCTTGATTACCCTCCATTCCTGGCTTGAGTTATTAATTTTTCAAGCAGGATAATGGTATCACAGATACATAGAAGAGTGTTCCTATTCTTGGAGATGCATGCTAAGATATTTATAGATGGGATGTCATGAACTCTATAACTTATCTTCACAGAAAGAAAAAGATATTTATAATATATATAGGTTTTGAAAAAGCAAAATATTAGTTGCTGAATCTAGATAGAACACAGGGATGTTCACAGAGCTTCTTGTCTAAATTTCTTCATATAAAAAATGGTTCCCAATAAAAAAAGGAACATTAAAAAAGAAAAAAAAAAATGCAACGTGGTACCCAGGGTAGGATGCTGGGACAGAAAAGTTACACCAGTGGGAGAATCAGCAAGACTCAAAGTCTATGATACAGTCGTCAGCATGGCTACAGCAGCGCTAGCTTCTCAGATCTGGTCAGCGCACCATAGTTTTGTGAGAGATTAACTATTGACGAAGCTGCATGTAACATCTTTGCAAATTTCCTACAAATCTAAATTATACAAAAATGTAAAGTTTTAACATAGAGGCAAGTACTATGTAAAAACTAGGCACTTTTATTATATTTTAATACTCAATGAATAACTTCAAGATCCAGTGACTATAACGATGACCTACAAATATCTAGTGTGACATAAGAACACTACAAAGGTGAGAAAATCTCCATGGGACTGTGTGCTATGTCCACACAGGGGCCTTGGTCCTCAGGGGAGGTGAAGCAGCCATTTGGGGCACAGCCACCTCATTCTTCAGGCTCCACAGCACGTTCCTTAGTTCCACAAGGACATGGGTCGAAATGCCCGCTTGTGTGGCACTGACTGCAAAAGAACTGTAAAAGGGAAGAACAAAGCAGCATTGTTTCCCATCCCAGGACCCAACGGGACCCAAGGTGCCAGCTGTAGCCTGTGCAGCACTAGCATACAATTCCTACGAGAGCTCGCTGAATTCTGATGTCAGTACCCCCCCCCTTTTTTTTTGAGACAGGGTCTCCCTTTAGTCCCAGCTGGCCTAGAGCTCGCTATGTAGACCAGGCTAGCCTTGAACTCACAGAGATCTGCCTACCTCTGCCTCCAAAGAGCTGGGATTAAAGGTGTGCATGCGCCGGTCCCCATTTTACAGGAGAAATAATCTCCATTGAGTCACATATTTCACCTATAGGTCCCTCCCTGAAAACAAATGGTGTCTCTCCCCCGGTTTCCCAAACACTGCTCTATCTCCAAGGCCAGCTCCTCTGTCAGGGTTCTAGCTCCACCCAGGCACATGCTGAGCATGATCTCTCCTTCCCTTTGACTTCCTACAGCTCTCACAACCGTGATGGGTCAGGAAGGATGCTTCTGGTCTTCTGTCCAGGGAGACCTCGGATGGGAGGATATGACTGAACTCAAGCAAAAATGCATGCCTTCCTTTGAAATCAACTGTCAACTGGCTAGGAGTTATGGGTCACATGGCCAGCATGCCATCTTGGTTCCACGAGCTACTTCAGCTGCCTCAGGTGGCTCATCAAGAAAGTGGAGGTAACCAAGGTCTCAGTAATGTTAAGAGAATTTAGCCAGGTGTGTGGTGGCGCACGCCTTTAATCCCAGTGCTCAGGAGGCAGAGCCAGGTGGATCTCTGAGTTCAAAGCCAGCCTGGTCTACAAAGTGAGCTCTGAGCTCTAGGACAGCTAGAACTAAAGGGAGACCCTGTCTCAAAAACAAAACAAAAAAGAAAAAAAGAGAGAATTAGATGGCATATCCACATCTTGCACACAATGCAATTTGATGCACCCCAATGGTTATTGGTATACTTTTATCAACAGGCTTTTTGTTTCCCTTTTTAATGGGGGGGCGGAGTATTTTTTATAATCTGAAAAAAATTCATTTACTTGCTAAACCACCCACCAGTCCATTGCAAACAGAACTTGAACCCAAGAGTTTGACTTGTCACCTCAGAAAAAAAAAAAATGGATTTTTTTCCCCTCTTTTCTTTCGGGGGGTGGGGGGGGTGGACTTTTTTTTTTTTTTTTTTTTTTTTTTTTTTTTTTTATTTTTTTTTTATTGTTGTATGTGTATGAATGTACTGTCTGCATGCAGGTCTGTGCACCCGTGTCGTGCAATGCCGCAGAGGTCAGAAGAGGGTCTCGGATTCCCCTGGAACTGGAGTTCTCCTGGAATTGGAGTTACAGACGGTTCTTAGCCGCCATGTGGGCGCTGGGGATCGAACCTGGGTCCTCTGCAAGAGCGTCGGTGCTCTTAACCGCTAGGCTATCTCTCCAGCCCGGGGGTCGACTTTTTGAGACAAGATCTCCTTTTTTTAGTTCTAGTTGGCCTGGAGCTCACTCTGTAGACCAGGTTGGCCTTGAACTGACAGAGATCTGCCTGCCTCTGTCTCCCAAGTGCTGGATTAAAGGTGTGCATACCACACCTGCATATGGCTTTTTATGTGGGGTCTGGGGACTGAATTTAAGCTGTCAATTTTGCATAGCTAGTGTTAAACCATGACATGTGTATGTTTTGAGACAGGGTCTCATGTAGCCCGAGCTGGCCTTGAACTCATTATATATCCAAGGATGATCTCTTCCTCCTGATCCAACCTCTTGGAAGTGCTAGGATTACAGGCCTGTGCCACCATACCTGTTTTTATGCAGTGCTGAGGATTGAATGCAGGGGGCCTATGCATGCTAGGCAGGTACTCTGCCAACTGAGCTACCTTTTGGTGTTGAAAGTTTGTTCCAGGGCTGGAGAGATGGCTCAGCAAGTAAGAACACAGTCTACTCCTGCAGAGGACCTGGGTTCAATTCCCATCACCCACATCATGGGTAACAACTGTCTGGAACTCCAGTTTCAGGGGATCTGACACCCTCTTCTGACCTCTGCAGGCACTTCACAACACTGGTGCACTTACATACACATAAAATAAAAACAATTGGGAAAAAAACGTGGTGGCATATGCCTTTAGTCCCAGCACTATGGAGGCAGAGGCAGGTGGATGTCTGTGAGTTCCAAGCCAGCCTGGTCTACATAGCAAGTTCTAGGCCAGCTGGGGCTATGGGGAAACCCCGTCTCAAAAACAAACAAACAAAAATAAAAAAGAGAGAAAAGATGAAGAAATCAGGTTTATGCTTGGTAAAAATGTAACACAGCTTTCTGTGGCAGCCTGATACCCTCACTGCTCTGTAGCTGTGCAGCTCACTATGATCTGATCAGGGCAGGTGGGGGTCATGTGAACAATAAAGACTAAATGCAATTAAAAGTGCACAGAGTCACATTAGCCATATCCACATGTTCAGCAGCCACATGTGGCTAATGGAGTTGTGTTCACGTTACAGCCATAGCACACTGCCGTCATCACAAAAAGTTCTGCTGAGTAGCACTAGTGAGAACACTCACAGCTCATCTGCTGCTTACCTGGCAGTGGGTCTAACAGGCTTGGCTTCTCACTGAGTAGTGGGCGCTTGATAGGCACAGCAGGAGGGCATCTAGGAGGAGCAGGCCTCTTGGAGGGGCCTGCCTGAAGCAGGGGTGGCGGAAGCAGACCTTTGAGGTTGACCAGTCCTACAAAGAGCAAAAACCAAACATAAGCAGTAAGGACTCCAAGTCCAGCTGCTCTCCCCAAGCCGTCTTTCTTAAGCTTTAGAAAGAGGCTAAACAAGGAGCACCAGGCTTGACTAAGGCTTCTTAAGCTGGCATGTGCTAGCCAGGGTTAGGCAAACTGGAGACCTGGCACCAATCAGGCCTGGTATCTAGGGATGGCCTTCTAGCTAAGAATACCTATCTTGGCCCTTTATTTGTGGGTGGATGATTGTTTGTTTGGTTGTCCAGCCAGCCCAGGCTGGCCTTAAACTCCTGCCGTGGCCTCCTAAGTGCTGCAATTATAACATGTATCACCATGCCTAGCAGTTTTAATGTTTTAAACTACTATTCAAGTTGATACATAACATCCTGAATTTTGCTTCTTTCCCCCCAAAGCCTAAATATTTACTATCTAAGCCTTCAAAAAGAAGTTTGAAAATCCGGGCTAATTTATCTTACTGCTCTGGTCTTCCTCCTTCCTCTTCTCATAAAACATTCTTCCCTGAAGCTCTTAAGACACACGGGAAACAAGTTCTTAAACATCCAAACCAGTGAGGTACCTGGCAGGTCAGAGGCTAAGCCATAACATGCTGGAAGTGCTCCGCCCTCCTAAGCTGACCATTCACCTGGAGCACAGCCCTGGACACTGCCCCCAATCTTCTGCCTGCCATAGGTCCTGCAGAGCCTTCTCTTTGCTGCACATGATGTTTTCACAGCTCTTGCCAAAGGCCCTGAAGCAAGCACTTAGACATCTGTGAAGGCCCAAGGGACTTTGTTTTTAAACTAATGGCAAGGATGAGAACCATATCAAGACACAAAGATTTCCTCACAAACCTCCATTAGCCAGGTAGCCACAATGGGTATGTGCTGAATATATCTACCCAGGGGGAAAGCCATGGTGAATAAAGAGCTGAGCTTTGAAGTGGAAGAAGGAAGGTGAACACAGAAGCAAGGAGGAACACACTGAGGGAGGGAAGGAACAGCAGTGAAACACTTAGGGTGACAGTGAAGATGTTGTTCTGGAGGCTGGTTTATCCAGAAGTCACCAGGCCAAAGAGAAAGAAAATGCTTGCCTCCAGGGCTGCGGCTCTTCCACGCAGACCAGCCTTGACACTGAAGACCTACCCACATATAACCAGCTACATTACACTACAGGAAAAGGGTACATTCCTTTTATTTCCCCCCACAATAATAAGGTAGAAATGTGCTCACAGGAAAATGTTTTGGCTAAAATGATCCCTGCTCACAGTAAAGATCAAAGCATAGTTGACTTTTATGTACAAAGACACCTCCAAAGGACCATAAATGTAGCTCAGTGGCTTAGCACATGTGAGACCCTGAGTTACATCCCCAGGACTAGAAAAAGAGATGAGGGGCATAACTAACAGTATGGACAAGGTGAAAGTCATCTTTCTATCAAGACCTCATTGGCAAATTCCTCTTCAACATGTACACTGAACACACAGTCTTCCTAGGCAAAGTGTGAGGAAGCCAACCACAGGCATTAGGAAGGCAAAGACCCACAGAGCACTCTGGAGGAAGAAGTCTATCCTTAGTCGTAAGCAGAGAGAAAACTCTCTCTCTCTTGGGGCAGGAAAGGCTCAGACATGGGCACAACAGGCCCATCAGAGATATGGAGAGCCTGGCACTGACAGCCAGCTGGTTTTGACTAGATGTCGGAACATACAAGGAGAGCCTGGCACTGACAGCCAGCTGGGTTTGACTAGATGTCAGAACATACAAGGTTCAGACCCTAGCCAGGCCTCCTCCTAGATGGAAGAGGTGGGTGATCAAGAATCCTTCTCAAGCATCAGGATCAAGTTGGGCCTGAGATCAGTCAACTCCTGGAATTTCCAGTTACAAGAACCTTCAAGTCTCTCTGGGAAGATCCTGTCACAACAGAAAAAGGCCATACTAATAAAATAGTACTACAGAAGATTGTCACCATTCAGAAATAAAAGACTAAAAAAAAACCAAACTGAACTAAGGATACATATTATGAGAACCCAGTTTAAGCAGTTCTAGCTGTGGCCACAAAGCTCAGTACGATTCTTCTAAGCTACCATGTCTCATTCAGGAGGAATGGAACACACTGAAATCCAAAGCATCGATTCTGGTCTCCTGAGGGGAGAAGACATTGACACTGCTCAAGACTCACTGCTTCTCAGAGGAGCACTGTAAGAAGAGCGGCAGAGCATCTCCTGGAGGGAAACACTGACCTGGCGGTGGGAGCAGGCCAACTTCCTGCCTGTTGCCTACAAGGGACTTGATAGTCCTGGGAGGAAGAGCACCAAGGAAGGACTGGGGGCCAGGAGCTGGCAGCAGGGGAAGAGCCTTGCTCACAGTGGGGGTGATCCTGCCCTGAATCAACGCAGGACTGCTGCTGGCTGATGGGTCCAGTGTTTCACGGCCTGGAAAAGTGAAAAGAACCAATGGTCAGCAGAAGCCTCTCTTCCAAGCCAGTGAGCTTCTCAGGCAATTCGAGAAAAAGTCTGACTTTTCCTTATTCAAAAAAGCTCCTTTTCCTTTATCAATTTAGAGGGTCCTAGAATCAAAAAGAAATAAGGCTGTCATGTTTTAACTTTACAAGTTCCACCCACCCTGAGAAAGTAAGTATAAGTGTATAAAACCACAAAACATTCTCACTTTTGTCAGATGAATGACTTCAAAGTTTTAATGCATTCCAGGTGCATTGCACAGCAGTGACTTTTTCTTTGAAAGGACAAGTGGTTATTATTTTTTTCTCACCTACTTCATTCAAAACAAGCTAACAAAAAAGTCTACTTTGAGGGAGTGGGCTTATAACTGAAAAGCTCTTTAAAATTCTCAAGATTAGGAACTACATCTTCCCACTTACGTACTCAAAATTCATCCTGTAAATTTCTGTATTAAAAAAAAA